>JAXBDA010000314.1:0-94164 GCA_036023075.1 Gaultheria prostrata | reverse complement strand
CGGCTCTGTAATAGGGAAAAAATAAAGGAACATCATTATAGACTTCTATGTAAAACAAAACCACAAGTAAAACGGAAAGTACTTAATAAGTGCGTCAAAGTGTTATGCCCGATGGCCCAAGGAGCAAATCCTTAGTCCATGAACAAAACTATGAAACTACCATCAACCCGGATCAGACAATCTTGACCAATTGAATTTGCTCGCACTCAGATAGGGTGGTGCACCATATCAGACATATTTCTGAACAACATCTATTTTACCCAATTATTTGGCATGACAAGTTTGGGACCCGCATGGCTACACCTTCAAATATCATGAACCTGTCATACTCTGCAAGCATCTCATTTTCGTCACAAAAATCGGAACGGAAAGAAGTGAATGTGTTTACAAACTTTATACTCTACAGGGATCTTACACCTCCAACTATCACTAACCTGTTGTACTCTACTCTACAGGATCTTAACTTCGTATTCACAAACATCATAATAAAAATAAGTGAATCTCTAAGTCTTCAAACTTAAATTAGAAAGTCTTCAAAATAAAATCAGGGTCTCTTCAAAGACTGGAAGTTGATTTTATTGGTAGACGTGACATAAAATGCATCGATATTTGATAAACGACTAACCAAAAGGTGTATTATAGTTGTCTTACATCCTTTTTCCAAATGCATTGAATTTTTTTCGTTGAGACACTGTAGAATGTCTGTATTCTCAACCTGTGAGATGAATCAAATGGCTTCCAACAAGATTACATTTTTCTAAAATTCAACCATGGCATGGGAAATCAAAACTGGTGATGACCAGATGATGTTCAACTAATTCCTAAAATCAGGATCAACATATGTGCCCTCCTGGGGGAGGGGGTACACCTCATACACATCCTACATCCAATCACACGTTCAAAAGCTATATGACATCCAATCTCTTGCAATAACCAGAGTCTTCAACAGTGTCCAGTCATATGTTAAAAAACTACATAATTACTGAACCCTTGCGACAACCAGAGTCTTGAACAATGTCCCAAACTTTTTCAGCTCTACACATAATAGGTCAGAATGCCATGAAAATTTGCAATCTACAGTCCAACATATCTGGGCACCATATGTTAAACAGTAAATATATACGTGTCAAACTGTCAATCTACCTGAGTTTCTCCACTGGAACTAGAAGGTGAGTGAGTAGATGCTGAATCCGAATTTCCACTTGTCTGAGGTGGACTTGACTGATGAGAGCCTTGCACCCATGAAGGGCATTCAAGAGAATCAGCACCCGCGCCCAGCGGCAAACTGTTTTATGCAAATATCCTTTTCTCCTCTTTTTATTTTTTCCTCATCTTTCCTCACCAGTTCTAATAACCAGATGGTTAATAGCCCCAAGATTATGACATGCATTGGCATTTGGCACAACGAATCAAAACAAAATTCGTTTCTTTTGGTGTCACATGAACCAAATTAAGCAAAATAACAACAATCAATTCTGAAAAGCTTGGACATAATTCTACTACCAAGTTCAAGGGGATCTCACCTGCATAGTAGTTGTGGTTCTAGTAACCAAATACCAAACCTTGCTTACTATGAATAGCTTGTAAAATCTGCCATTTAACATTAACCAAACTATGCATATGTATTCTCAAAATTATCTATTCTCAATACTACTTCCTAGCAAATGAAACTTGAGTTTTAAAGTTAATAAATTGAAGGAGTGATTAAACAAACGAACAGTAAGAAAACAATACATTAGCCAATACACAGTTGATCTCGAATCACTAAAAGTAGTTGAAGGTAGCATGGGGTAAACACAGCACTCCAGCCCTACTTAAATAGCACAAGTTCAAGCAGATATAAGTCCTATAGCATGTTTCTTTTTATTTCCTTTTATCAGTCATAATTCAAAGCCACAGCATCAAGAAAGGCTTGTAACATAACAACATCTAGGCAGAATTGCTCATTTTAACGTCATCGAACATATTTTCAGACCAATGCAATGACCTGAGCAAAAGAGGGTAAGGAAAACTTACTGCATCAAAACCAATTATACAGCTTCTCTGATTACCTGTTGATTGAAAAACAACAACCTGAACTTCCAAATCCCAAGAAATAGCCAGCACAATATTTACACACTTGATTTCACAGCTACGGACCTAGCACAATAATTACCCATAATTATTGAACCAGACTATGCATTTTGAATGACCAAAGACTGAATTTTGTATCCTAAACATCATACTGTACAATAGCATAATAAGCCATACGTAATATAGGTTCCCTACAGTATTATAAAATCTGCAATAGCAGTGTTTAGAAATTCACATGAAGCAAAACTAACATAAAACCAAAAGAGGCTTAAGCAATGGTAATAAGTTAAGACTACTTTGTTTTTTCTTTTTGTCAATAATCCAACTTCCTCCTCCTTGCACACTCAATCAAACCTTGCAACTCCTGATACAGCGAAGTAGCGTTCTGAAGTAATTGCCGAAACATTGCATAAAAAAATGCAATTGCCAAACCACAAGTACCAAATTAGACACAGCAAAAATATTAGAACTTGTAATTTCTTTGTCACCGACTAAATGATCTAGTTAACGAACAAGTGAATATGGACCCAATATCGTCACGTATTTCCTTCTTTTCTCCTCCCGTTTTGCTGGGGTGGGTGCAATTTGAAATTGCTCATGACACTTTGTTGGAGAATTATGAATCTCGTACCCAAGTCAACATGGTTAGCTTCTTGAAACATGATCAGATAACCACAAGGGATTCAAAAAGATTAAGACAAAATTTGAAGCCAATGAAGCTAGAATAAAGGGAAAAATTCTCCGTTTTTTCAACAATTGTTTCTCTGTTCTGTCAACAGATTCAATTGTTCAAAAAACAGCAATCCTCGGGATTACATCTCAGCAACTTAGAGTTCCATACCAACTTCAAGATTCAACTGTGTGCATCTTTCTTTGAACCATGTTCGGGATCAGTTCTAATTCATGGGGCACATCATGGCCAGTCAAAACTGACCTGTCTTAACATTTCACCAAGACCGCTCATTACATGCACAATATAGATCTGCGCCTGGTCATTATTGTCGTTTTGTGCTCTAAAACTCATGTTACAGTTTGTAAATTCATACATTCTCTTTTTTCCCTTGTCAGGTAAAAATCATAAAAATTTCACGGGCTTTCTAAATGGAAATAAAATTAGTTTCTCATAGCTAATTCTACATCTCAGCAACCATGAAATACTTCAATTCACAAACTGAAAAAATTATATCATTACTAAATTTTCCTAGTCACACAATGACAACAACAAAAGCATGTAGTGAAAGAGAGATGGAATTCAAACAACACAATTCCAAATTATCCAGAGTTGTTTGGTGCATCCAAATTATTCAGCATTCGAAGAAAGAAAAAACCTAAACAAATACTTCATATGAACTCAGCTAATATAGACAATTCCCCAAAAAAAGAAATGGAGGAAGGAGAAAAAAAAATTATATATGCATCTCAAAAAGTGATAGTAGTTCACCGCCAGGATCTAAGCAAGAGCATTTGATCTTTTTCTTTTTAGAACCTAGACATGCTGCCCTGTTAACTCAACATTCAAAAAGCATTCATAAAATCTGAAAATTGTGCTCTCATACAATAAATGATACAGCAATCATAACTCACCAAGTATCAAAAGAAAATATAGAATTTCTGATCACATTAGTCTACTTCATGGGTAAACAAATCTTCACTTGAGGGGTATGTCAGGTTCACATTATTGGAGAATGTTTGAAGATTTAAAATATCTACATTCTATTACGGCTGTCCAAAGAAATAAAGTATGGCTACTATCTTTAAGATGTGGACTAAACATCACACATTCAAGTGGTTCTAACAGGTCCCCTGGCTTAATACTATATGCTATAGTGAAAATACTATGAGAATTCCATGTTGTCCAAAAGACATAAAAATTCATTAAATCTTCAACTTGAGGATTAAAAAAATTCACCCAAAAATTGGTCCATCTCATAAATAACCCAAGTTCGAACATATTCTTAAAGCTCATCAAGATTTCAAACCAAGCTTGAACAATCAACTACTCAGCTCGTTCGATTCATTTATTTGTCCTACTATTCATATCTATTGCTATCAAAAATCAATAAAATCATATTTTCACTGAATTTAAGATTGTCCTCTTTTGCAAAATACGATTTGCACACTCACATGCATCTTAGTGTGCCCGAAATCTAGTATACCTAAATATTCAAACATAATATGATTATATACATATGTATTGTATATACGCAGAGAGAGAGAGAGAGAGATATGTACCTCCATCTTCCTGAATTCTCAGTACTCGACAACTTGAAATCGAAGAAGACGGCCAAGAAATTGATGGAGCCCTAATGCTCTTTAGTGCCTCTCTGTACTTTCCTAACAATATCATCCGATTCCTCATCGCCATTTTTGGGCTTATCGATCTGGAAACAAACCCTATTCACGAATTAGGGTTTCCAAGATTCAAAATCGGAATCACAAATTTCTCGAGACAGAGAGAGAGATAGAGAGGGACCTGGTGGTGCGTCGACCAGGTGCGTCGACTGGTTGGATCGCGAGCCTCAACCGTCTTAAATCGCCACCGTCTCTCTCTCTCTCTCTATCGCCTGAAATTTGGCTCTCTCCCCAGCGTGGGAAAATGAGAAGGGACACAGCGGGAATTACTGGAAAAGATCAAAAGGGGTATTAGCAAATGCCAAAAGACTATTAAGGACATCCAAATCAACAGAAACAACGTAAATACCAACAGAGGGCAAACGAAATCGATGGGCAAAATCGTCCAAATTGACCAAAGTGTGTTATGCCATGCAATTGAACATTGTCTCATATATGGCGTCCCTTTTTTTGGAGATATCAGTAGGAAATGTTATTTAGTACTGCTTGTTTAGCTCAATTCTTATTTTTATTTCTTTATTTTATTTTGCTTGTTCCATACTTCAAATTATAATTTTGGTAGCGAAACACAGTAGGAAATGTTATTTAGTACTGCTTGTTTAGCTCAATTCTTATTTTTATTTCTTTATTTTATTTTGCTTGTTCCATACTTCAAATTATAATTTTGGTAGCGAAACATTACCTTATTGCTAGGGTTTCCCCACAAAAGGGCATGTAATCTCTATTATTCAGTAGCTTTTAATTAATCAAATACAATTTCAGAGTTAATCTCTTTCTTCTTGTGGATTCAAGAACTCTCGAGGATTCGAGATCTATCTTCGTTTGGACTAATACGCTAACTAGTCTCTCATGAATTCCGCTGCATCAAGAACAAACTCTAATGGGAATGACTACAATACACACCCATAGATGTGTACCAATGCACTTATTGTATGGTTTATATTGTGTCACCTCATTGGCAATCGTAACATTTTTTAGTGTTTCGTAATTTTTCAGCAATATGATTCGTACCATTTTTTATGATTCATAGCATTTTGGTGCATCACGTAACTTTTATTAATAAGAGGTAATCGATTTGTAACTTTTATAGGGTGTGTATTGTAGCCTTTCTCGAAGATAAATATTGTAGTGTGGCTATTAAAAAGTGGAGTGTTAAAATCAATCACCATTCCCAAAATAAACTCAAATAATATGTAAGCCAGTGGTCCCATACAGTCCAGTATATAAATATATATATATATATAGACATATATGCAGTCAGTATCCGGTAAAGGATTCCTTACTTTCCTTCCGTGCGGGCCACTCATTTTCCAATCAAATTTTGATGATCCGAGCAGTTTTTCACAAAAACTTCATAAAAATTCGATCGGAAAATGAGAGGTTCGCACGGAAAAAAAGTAAGGGATCCCTTAATTGATCCGTGTGTGTGTATATATATACTAGGCTCAAGGTCTCGTGCCTAGCACGAGTTTTATGCCCGTGTATTTTAATTCAGATTTTAGGGACTCAAATGCGTAACCAACAAAACTCTAGGGACTCAAATGCGTAAAGCAACAACCTCCAGGGACTCAAATGCGTAATTTAGCCATACATAGCCAAAAGACCAAAAGGGCATAGCATTGTGGCAGAATTACAAGAAAACCAACAGGGCAATTTCCAATCGGAGGGCAAAATTGGCAAAATGTGGCATTTGACCAAACACCAATTTTTTTTGGCCTCTCTTTTATAAGCTTCCGGAGGAGGATATGTGTGTGTGTGTGTGTGTGTGTGTGTGTGTGTATTTAAATGAGTTCGATCCAATATTTGGTCTTCCAACGATGCTACAACCACACCCACTTACGCACCCATTTACACATTCACATTTACAAGTATGTGAGTTCCGCACACATTGGAAGTGTGTAGTGTGTGTATGACCCACACACTTGTGAGTGTGGGTTATGTAGTGTGTGTATGACCCACATACTTGTAAGTGTGGGCGTGTTAATGCATATGCAAGTGAGTGTGTTTCTTATATTTTCGTTTGGCCCTCTAGATATATTTTGTTTTTTAAATTTTCTCCCTCTCATTAGACTGGTCATCCACATAAAAAAATGAAGGTGTTCCACACTCTTACTTGGGTTCAGTTTGAATATTTTTATCGGATCACTTCCATTTAGTTAAAAATTAACGTTTTATGATTTTTAAGTTGGAAAAATAACTATAATGAAACAATATGTCTACTGCGTACTCCATATATAAACCTTCAGAATATTGCTAGGTTCTTAATTTCGGATGCATTTAATTAAAGTATATTGTACTTAGGGTGAGTTTCCCACTTGATTTTATATTGATAAAATCAAGATTTGATAAAATCAAGTGTGATTTTATCAAGTGAGGAAAATTTTTGATAAAATCTGACATTTTGCATAGTTTCATAAAATCTGAGATTTTTGCAACATCTCTGATTTTATCAAACTTCTTCCTCACTTTACACTTGATTTTATCAATATAAAATCAAGTGGCAAACTCACCCTTAGTTTTATATTGACGAGACTGCTGTAAATTGACAGTATAATAGAGTTATTGATATTTACACCCCCAAATTGTTATCCACACACCTTTTTTGTCTTCTAGTGAATTCTTACACATGAAAATTTCACTAGAAGATAAAAAAAATAGGGTGTGGATAACATTTTTTGTGTAAGAATCACTAGAAGATAAAAAAGAGGGTGTGGATAACAATTTAGGGGTGTGAAAAGCACTCCCCTATAATAGCTATAAAGTACACAGTAGGGGTGCACATACCTCAGGCCGGGTCGGGTTCGGGCCGGGCTTATACTATATACTAACGAGACTTGTGCATGCCCAAGCCCGGCCCATTCAGAATCGGGCTTCATTTTATATTCTCAAACCCAGTCCAACTAAAATTCTATTTTCCGTATCCGCCCAACAAGCCCATTTATTTTTCTAAAGCGTGATATCACAAACATAAATAAATCAACTACAACGATCACAAATTAGAATTCACAACCAGAAATACTTAAGGTTTTATGTTCTCGCAATACTAGTAAAAACAAACTCATAAAACATTATGGTTTTAATAGTTAAATTGTCTCTCAAAAGGTAATAAAAATGTTCAAAAAGTAGAACTCTGGGCCGCCCCAAATTTCATAAACATAATTAAATACATAATCCACGTGGAGGTCAACACCTTCCACGGTCAAAGTCAAATTACATGTTCGAAGTCAGCGAAAGTCAAGTTTAGTGTACCCAAATCAATTACATAAGCCGAATAGCCTAAACAAATTTCTAGTAAAAAATATATGAATTACAAGTTAAACGTTCATCTTTTCAAAAAGTACTACTAGTCCAAGATGATCATGTAACTCGTCCAATTAGCTTTCAAAATATGAAGTCATGCATGCACACCCACACGCCAAATCATGGTCCGCCTTGTTAAGTACCTGAAATTTTAAGGGTGAGCTCACTAGCCCAGTAGGAAAATATCTATCTATTCTAAATGTAAATGAGATGCTCATGAAGTACAATAAAGGAAGGTAATTCAACAAGAGTAACCAAAGAAGTCACGGGAAGTCGAACACGGAAGAGAAATTCAAAATTTGTCCCATTCGATTCCCAATCCCTTCGTTGTGTCCAAAACTTACCCCGTGTACCGCTCATGCTCCCTATACACCCTCATCATGCGTCTTATTCCATTATTCCATTCAATATAATCCGGGCATACCATGAAGGCCCCGTGTCACTCCGGGCATACCATATAGGCTCCGTGTCACTCCGGGCATACCCTTTCGAGCCCCGTGTCAATCTTTTCATCATTTAATATCATATTATGCTCAATCGATTCATTTAAGTGTCCATGCAATAGATCTACTCAATTCAACGTTCAAAAATCCTACTTCGTTCCATGACCGTCAACTCGCATCATTAAGTATCAAACTCGTCACGTGGGACCCAAGGAAGCTTAAGAATTCAGCAAATATCACTTGTGACGTTCAAGGTAAGTATATCAAAGTGTTCTAATTCACAGAAAACAAGTATAGCACGTACGTTACTCGATCGAAGGCCAAAAGGGTCAAAATAGGCCAAAATGGGGGGTGGATCGATCCACAGGTAGAGGTGGATCGATCCAAAAGGGTCTGTTCCCAAAAAAATACCAAGTGGATCAATCCACTAGCAAAGGTGGATCGATCCACCTGGGTTACGAGCCAATTTTGAACACAAATCAAGGGGATTTTGGTGAGTTTTGATTCAAGGGTTTTGTGAGAACTTTGAAAGGTGAGTTAGGCCATCAATTAGGGACCCAACAACACAACAACAAGTGAGCACAATGTGGGATTCAACACAAACTTACTAGAGCAATGTCTCACAACCAAATTTAGCGAAAATAGGAAGATTATAATATCAAGAGGGATATACCCACAAACAATCAACATATTGCATATAGAATTGATAGAGATTCCCCTACCTCTTAAGATTGTGACTAGAAAACACCTCCAAGAGTGAAACCCTAGCTCAAGCTCCAAACTCCAAGCAAAAACCTTCAAACACCGGGGTGAAAAAGGCACACCAACGTGTAGAGCACGAAATTTTGAGAAGTTTTTGTGAAGAAGTTAAGGTTGGAGGTGAGTCTTTAGCTTGGGTTGGTGAGGAGAGTGGGGCAAGAAGTTATGGAGGAGAGAGGAGGAGGGAGAGAGGGCCGGCCTCTATTGGTGGGGTTTGGTGTCTCTCTCTCTCTTCCACCACACACACACTTTACATACACTTTAAACTAATTACACCTCAAGTCCAAATGTGACTTGTGTAAATCAAATACACCACAATCAATTTATATCTCATCAATACTCAAACACTTAGTCAATTTCATCATTTCTCAACATTCCTCACATTACCCCATTGTTATTTACGAAAAATAAATATAAATTTTCGGGTCTTCACAAACTCTCCAACATTCATAAAGCTTGACATGCAAAAAAATTCCTCCGATCTCTCCCTTATTTTCTACGGGAGTACGGGTATACGTATATGTATTCAATTACAAAAAAATAATATTATATTCGGACCGGGCCGGGCTCGGGCTGGGCCTTGAGGATTTTCTCAAACCCATCCCATTAACTAATCGGGCTTAAGATATAAATCCAGCCCAACCCTATAGGCCTAAATTTGTATGCCAAACCCTAAAAAAACCGGGCTAGGTTGGGCGGACCACCGGGCCGGTGTGCACCCCTAGTACACACGATATTTGAAACTTGATTTTTCTATAATATTATAACCCCGCATCCAAGAAATCCCGGAGTCACCACTGCCGGGTTGAAAGATCCAAGATTAGGTCCGCTGGAAATCAAATTATTTTGGTAATTGATTTTCATACTCCCTTTTTTTATAACCACACTTGTGATGGCCATTTCGTCCGATCCGATCCTCGCTCCGAATGAATCGGTAATTTAGAGATCTGTTTAGGGATTGGATAGGATATGGAGATTTTTTTTGAAATTTTTTTAGGGATCGGGTAGGAGGTGGAAATAGGTATATCCCGGCCCGACTCCGTTTCCCAACCATCCCCGCTCCACTTTGTCCCGCCCCATCTCGTCCTCGAATCACCAAAACTTAGGGGTCTATTCATGAGCTATGAAACTTTGGGGCCTTACTAAATTCTCTCCATATAGGGTTCTCACTGTAGACCCCTAAGTTTCGATTCGTTAGGCACTGGTGTTTGGTTTCATGTTTTGTTTTTTTTTGATGTTGTAGTTTTTTGAACTGCTCTGATGTAGTAGTTTAATTGCAAAGAATTTGGGCCTTTATGACCCCATTTCAGTTTGGGTTTTAAGTTTCAATATTGGTATGTAGTGGTTGTATGTAGCCATGAGATTTTAATCTTGATGTATATGTGTTTTCAATTTCTATCTCTTGTTTATGTTGGTATGTTTGTATTTTTGTAACCATAGTTGCATGTATGTTTTTGGTGGTAGTGATTTTGTATTCTGGTTGATCCAATGGTAGAAATTGATGAATAGCACTAATATTGTTTTTTTCACAAAAAATTTTGATCCCCGTTCCCCATTTGGAGTGGGAATGGAGGATGAAAACGAAGCCTCATTGGGGATCAGGGAGGGGATGGAGATGGCTAAGGTTTCAGGGATTGGGAATGGAAATAATACTATTCGTCCCCGATCCGTCTCCATGCCCATTAGACCACACTTTATTTTTTTGTCATGCATCTTGTGATGTGAATTTATATTAATATTTCATTTGTATATCCTTTTACACTTTGAAGGATAACTAAGGATGGAATGTGGGGGGATAAGTGTTGGTGGCTGCCACCACAACGATCCCAAAACATGCTATTGCTCTATGGAAAACAATTATTTTATCTCCGAATTATATAACCCGCCACTACTAGATTTTTGTATTATTTTTCGGTCTATAGGAAGTCTTTAATCCTTCGATTTTTTTTACAAGAAAGGAGGCCCAAAAAAATAGTTCAAAAACAAAGTCAATGAGCCAAGTGAAACGTTATGAACGTCGTTGAAAATCTAAAGTGAAATATTATGAAAGATGAGATCTAAATTAAGAAAAATCAAACTTCACACTATGTTTTTTTATGCAAATTTTGTGGGAAAAGAAAAAAAAAGCTATAAGCAAACAGAAAGAAAGGAAGCAACGTATCCACGGTTATCAGTGAGCGGCATCAAGATTTGTGAAGAAACCTTATTCACAGTCGAAAACATTTGCAAGCTTGCTGAGAATTTATATTATCCTTCTGATTTTATAGAGCAAGATAAACTACACTGATGGATTTTAATTGCAAAATTGTGAGCTCGATGTTTTTAATCATCCCGAATTTCACAATTTGTCACAATTCAAGATGCTTGATTTTATTAGATAGATTAAATAAAATTAACTTTTCTTGGCACTGTAAGTGATATGACAAATATCTTTTACTATATTTTTTAATATGTTATTTTTTATATTTTTCTAAAGTCGATAAGTATGCATATTGTAGTTCATCTTTTTATTTTATTTTTTTTTATACATTTTTCCTAACACTAATGCAAAATCCTGACTCCTCCCTAAAGATAACATTATAAATTCAAACTACAAGATGACAAAAAAAGCGTGATTATAAGAAGGGGAGTGTTAAATTCGGAAAATACTAAGTACCCAAAAAATGCGCTCGAAAATGAGATCAGTGGTTCAGTCAAATGAATCTGAACCACTAATTTTATTTTCGGGGGACATTTTCAAGGTACCTAGCATTGTTGGTGAAAATCACGAGCATTTTTTTCTTCCACTGAATAGAATATCCTTCCACAGGAAAAAATCACTAACCACCCCTCCTAGATTAGGAGTGGGTGTTGTGCACCCGGGTGCTATGCACTCAGCCGTCCGATGTATTCAACAATTTTAATTTAATTTCAATTTATTTTCACCGGTAAAAAATCATAACACATCCGGACCATCCAAAATATAATCGGATGGCCGAGGGGTGCATAACATGATGCATAGTACCCACCCGTTTCCTTGTACTGTAGCGTCTGAATCAATAATGATAAGTGAGGAACTACCTCGGAACGCGTTTCCCCGCCCCCTAATAACTACCTCAGAGCGCGTTTCCCCGCCCCATCCATTTGTCTATTCCACATGCCATCGCTTTTCTTCGTTCCAGAACGAATAACCAAAGTCAAAATCCGCCAGTTCCATTCCCCAACACCCAGCCTAATTTCAAAAATTCAAACCCACAGTTACGTATACATATAGAGAGAGAGAGACACGAAGACATAGGTACACCTCTCTCTCTCTCTCTCTCTCAAAAGCAACAGAGATCCGGAAATGCAGGCATGCAAATACACCTTCAGTTCTTCTCGTTCTCTCTCTCTCTCTCTCTGTTATTGAAATTTGCTGACTCTCTGCCTCTATCTCTGTTCTACAAATTGCAGAGAATCAGTTCATTCGGCATCAAACTTGCGTTGATCACAATCTGTGTTTTATCAGATAATTGCTCCAGTCTCGAGGTCCTTTCCTTATGCCCCCTTCCATTGATTTTGTTTTGTTCAAGGATACATACGTACGAGTACTCTAACTGTAATTGCTGCTTTCATTTCCTGATCGATTTCCGAGAAATGGGTTTTTGTTTCATTTGTATAATTTAAATACAGATTGGGGAAACATGTTCCAATGACAATAAGTGTGACGCGGGACTACGCTGCGAAACCTGCTCTGCAAATGGCAACACCCGCCCCAGATGCACCCGCATTCTACCCTTGATTCCCACGTCCAAGGTACACATCTATATACAAGTCGGATTTGGAAATTGCCAGTTATAATATATATATATATATATATATATATATATACCTATAATATTTCAAGGGGAAATGATTTTCATACCCTTTTTTCTATCATTCGATGACAAAAAATTGATTGCATTTATTATATAAATAAATAAGGAGTGTGGAAGTCTAGGTAATAGGATGGGTCAAACTTTTAATTAAGTTTGACTCTTTCTCGATAGGATGTGAATTTGAATTTGATTTCCTAATCGTCGCTGCAAAAAATCATTTTTTATACGCAAAAGTCGAAGGTGTTTTCACATTTATTTTTTCTGGATTTTAGGATGGGTTTTTTTTTATCAGACGATTTTATTATACCGTTGATGGTGGATGAGAGCAATTTTGTTCACTCTCATGAGGGTATGCTCATTCCGTGTCTTGCTACGATAACCGAAACTATTCATTTTGTCCATTTGTTAGGAGGCTGAGAGAAAATTCAACTTGAACTAATTGATGAAATGAATCAATACTTTCTACTACTCATTGGCAAGCGCTTGAACTAATTGTTCAATTTTTCAGTCAAGAATTTCAAAGAAAATAAATGTACTAATAGATGAAGCATTTACCGATGTTCAATTAAGTTGAATTTTATCATGGTCTCCTAACAAATAAATCTGGAAAATCTGAACAATTTTGATCAGCAAAGTGGGACACAGAATGAGCGTAACCTTGCGAGAGTGAACAAAATTACTCCCGGATGGTGTCAAATTACAAAATAAATTTTGAACCCACAGCAACCGTTAAAAAGTCAGGGGTCACCAAACTTGCCCGTATTTCATGATTATACGTATATATTCAAGTTCCGTTTGTTTGACGAGATCAACAGTAAATTGAAATGTAATCTCACCTGCTTTACCAACCTAATTAGTAGTGACCGGATCAATAATATCACACGCTCACCCTATTGTATTATGAATCTCACACTTTGATGGATTAAACATCTAATATCCCAAGCATATTCGGGTTGTAAACGTTTCATCTGGACACCGTATAGTTGGTCGTCTAAGGCACATAGTTCAATCCGATGTTCTTACTCGGTCAAAAGAAGAGACCCCTAAGTGTTATACAATTTGTTTATTTTGAAATGGGATTTGGGGAATTGATGCAGGTGAAAGGTCTACCATTTAACAAGTACTCGTGGCTAACGACCCACAATTCTTATGCTCTGTCCGGGTCTACGTCGGCGACTGGATCAACTATTGTTTCTCCGACGAATCAGGAAGATACAGTCACCTCTCAGCTTACAGTAAGAATACCAAATTTGAAACTCTGTATTTGTTTGGGAATTTCTTCTTCTCGTTTTCATGAATAAGTGTAGTGACATCATTCACTAACGGGAAAAAAAGTTTAAGTTTACGTGCACCTTTTTACACTCAAATATTCATGGGAAAAAAAGATTTATGAGTGACAGGCATGTACACTAACCATAGGTGGGTCCCACAGCTGGTGTTTGTTTCAATATGAGTGATAATAAACAAATAAACTCTATGACCAGTTCAAAAAAACAAAAACTCTGACATATCACATACACCTTATGTGATAGAGTTTGTGTATTTGTGTATGCAAGTATTAAGTATTCCAATGTGAGCCTAGAAAAACTACTACTGTTGATATTTAATCGAATAAAACTCATAAGAATTTCCTACCAGAACTTTTTCTAGTTGAAGGATTAAGTGAGAAGGTATGTGCAATAATTGCTGGCCATGTTTGCTTAGGTTATAAGCTAAGCATCCATAACATCCAAACTTACCCACCACTATCATTTGACTTGTTCATGTCGCAATATGCTACGATATGCTATTTCAGTTGAACCTAGAAATAATCAGTTTCATAACTTGAGCTAGTCCATATACAAAGCAAGCATGTTGGGTGTTAAATTAACCACTTCTAACTAATCCAACTAATCCTTCTTTCTAGAGGTCACAACTTAACGTCACCTCATGACAAATGTCATCTGCCTGTATTTGTCTGTGACAAATGCAATTTGTCACAGAAATCTGCCTCACAATAAAGGCAAATGAAGAAATACCGATACGAGAAGAGATAAATGCGGAGAAGGTTGCCTAATACTAGATAGCTTGATATGCATTGCTAGACTCATTTTCTCACACCTTAAGCTTTTAGACCAATTAGTGACTAATATGTTGCATGCAAGCTGTTTGACCAGAAATTCAGGAACTGACTGTCTGATTATTCTCTGAAGCCAATAATTGTGCCAATCTAGATTTGGGTTCCAATCTTCTTGAACATGGGCTTGATTTATGTGCCTGGCTAAGGGATGCTTATTTCCATTTTGTAGAATGGCGTTCGAGGGCTCATGCTTGATATGTATGACTTCAACAATGACATCTGGTTATGCCACTCCTTCGGTGGAAAATGCTACAACGCTACATCATTTGTGAGTTTTTGAAAACTACACTGCAAGTGTGTTTCTTAATTGTTGAACGGTTATCTTATGGCTTATTTTTTAAACATTTCCCACCTAGCAACCTGCTATCAATGTGCTGAAAGAGATTCAAGTGTTTCTGGAAGCTAATCCAACAGAAATCGTCACCATCTTCATAGAAGATTATGTGACCTCTCCACAGGGCTTGACAAAAGTTTTTAATGCTTCTGGTCTGAGTAACTATTGGTTTCCAGTGTCTGAGATGCCCAAAAGTGGCGGAGATTGGCCTGCTGTGGATGATATGGTCCAGAAGAATCAACGATTGGTAGTCTTCACCTCAATATCTTCGAAGGAAGCCACCGAGGGAATTGCTTATGAGTGGAGATATGTGGCAGAAAATCAGTGTGAGCACTCTTCCTTATTTCTTTTTCTTTTTTCAATTTTGAACTTAGATTTTGTTGGAAGCAGATCAAGCTATTGACACAAACAAATGATACATTGCCTATGCTCCATTTGTTTGAAGAGAAACTTTTGATGGATAGTGAAAATGAAAGTAAGGTAAAACAAAAGAAAGAGAAAGGAAAATCGATTTTCTTTCATGCATTAGACTAATACAATATTCCAGCAAATATACAATTTTTTGTTTATTTTAGAAGCATGAGAGTTGGCAGATACTTATGTACTGTCCAGTTCAAACCAAATGATAATGAACTCTAGATCGAAAAATGAATGCATTATGCTGTGGCAAATGATCAATCAATGCCTATTGTAATACTTCTAATCATTTCACAGGTTCCATTATTGGTGTTCAATGGGAGTGTGATTTTGTTCACCCTCACAAAATAAGAGTGAACATTACCCTCGCTCTGATTGGTGGAAAAAGTGTGGATCCCACCACAAACTAATCCCATTATTACCAAAAAGTGCATTCATTCCATGGACCCCACAGTTTTCCACCAATCAGAGCAAGGAAAACAAAATCGCACTCGTTCAATGGTCCTTCATTCCTCCAACTTGACTGAAATGAACCTCGCTTTTCTTCTCTTTAGCCTGTGTCACAGTTCAAGTAGAAGAAATTTATATATGTATCCATATTGAGATTTCGTGGGACAAAACTAGAAAAACAGTGTGGCTTAACTGGTTTCCACAGCAATTTGGATAAGTATACAGCAGGAAGAAAACACCAGGGGGGAAAAAAAGTGCAGGGAAGTAGAGGTAATAGAGGCAAAAATGGAAACTACGTCTATAGTTCCATAAGGTAAAAAGTTTCCGGCGTATTTTTTCGGAAACCAATCACTAATTAAAAGGCTTAAGAGGTTTGTACACGAATTATACCTCCTGCCGTTTGTAGGACTTTTTTGCTTAGTGGAAAACAAAAAGGACCGTTTTTTTGGTAGTTCCTGATTTTTCATCATCCTCTTGCTAATATAACTGATGCTTGGGAAACTGCAGATGGGGATGGTGGAATGGTGGCTGGTTCTTGTCCAAACCGTGCCGAATCATCTCCTATGAACACATCAACAATATCCTTGGTTCTTCAGAACTACTTCCCGGATAATCCCAACCAAACAGAAGCCTGCGTTGACAATTCTGCTCCGCTGATCAGTATGATGAATACTTGTTATCAAGATGCTGGAAAGCGGTGGCCGAACTTCATTGCAGTTGATTTTTATCAGGTATGGGATACGATTGAAGTGCAATTAATATGACCTATCTATGTAGTCTTGTTCTAGATTGGTCACAAATTTGAACATCCTGCTAATTGATCGGATCTTATTAACTTGTTCTAGAGGAGTGACGGTGGAGGAGCACCAGAAGCCGTGGATGAGGCGAATGGTCAGCTGACTTGTGGATGTGATAACATCGCTTACTGCAAGGTTTGCTACTTTCAATTTATTGACAAACAAAAAGTCTGCTAAAATCTTAGTCTTCTAATTTGCACAACTTTTTTCCTCGTACAAAGATGGTTTTGTATTTCCACAAAATATTTTCTCTCTTTTTTTTTTTTTTCTCAATTCAAATTAACTGATAAGATGTTGCCCTTTCTTTACATAGGCTCTCTCATAAACATATGGGGAAAAAGTAAAAAGGAAGATCATATCCTTTGGTCTAAATGAATTTCAACATTTTGACACTATATTTCCCGCAGTATATACGGTGAATCTAGGGCATCTGAACAAAACAATTGGTATCTTGAAAAAAACAAGAAATGGGAAGGAAAACAATTTGGAGTGCAAGAAAATGCAAAGAACACTTCAGTGCAACACCTTGGACACAAATGTAGATACACCCGTCTCAAAGAAAGTGGTTCCCGCAAGGGGGGTCACTGGCTCTGGGGGCTCGCCCCTTGTGCGAGTACACGAATCTTTTCTCAGAAAGAAAAGAGAAACTGCATTTGCAACATAATAGTATGCTACTCCCTAATCATATCACCATTTGCATAACCCCATACAATATTGGATTACTCTACCTAATCCCTAAGGCCTATGGTAATTACCTAAACCATATGAAAATTGGATCTGTGCCTCTCTATTATGGTTTTGGTGATATAGTAGTATTATATTAGAAGCTGGGTAGTCAACAGAGAGAAAGTTGGTTAGAATGACTCAACCTAACCCAATGACTTTTTCATGTTTGGACAGACAAATGCGACATTCGGCACATGTGATGTTCCCTTGATCTCACCTCCACCACCGGCTGGATTATCAACACCCACAGATGGAAGTAGAACAACAGAAACTCCGGGTAACGATTCCAATATCAGCAGACCACTTCATCTGCTTTGGCTGATCGGGACATCTTTTTCCGCACTTCTCATGATGTCTGTAAATTGCTAAAGAATCAGAAGTAATATACTTTTTCTCCTACATGGCCGATCTGTATTTGGAATGGAAATAGCGATCAATTGGTATTTGATTTATTGAAAACTCTGGAACACGGAACGTAGACACGGGAATTTTTTTGCTTTCACAATTCATGTCACTCACATTGATATGAGATAGAGATATTTCACTACTCTCAAGATCGTCTGGTCATTATGTTGGAACTGGTCCCTCTTTTAACTTTTCGCAAAAAGCTTTGCTTTGATTTGTCCTGATTTGTTGGAGATATTTGACATGTTATTTGATAGACTTTACGTGGATTGTGTTCAAGAATTGAACACAAGTTTTATTCAACTGAAATTTGGGTTACAATTGGGAAATGAATTACACGGGAGAAGAGAGTAGATGAGAGAGAGAGAGTTACAGAGAAAGAGAGAGAAAATAGCAAACATTCCACACCCTAAGATATGCCTTTCCCTCGCTTATAACCTCCTCCCACTCCCACGGCAGTTACCAACTAATCTCGCAAAACAGAAACAGACGTAACAGAAATACAACTGAGTGAAACAGAAATACAGCCCAGTCCTTAAACAAGTGAGCAATTACAGTATGACCCCTCAAGTCCTATCATTACTGCCCCCTTGAGACCAACCTTGTCCTCAAGGTTGAAAATGGGGAAATCGCTGGTGCAAATCAGACCAAAGTTCCCAAGTAGCATCTTCAGGGATGGAGTTAGACCACTGAACCAGCACTAAGGACTGAGGTCGGTGATGGCATTTAACTAGCTTCCGATCCAAAATGGCCACTGGTTCAAGCTGTAGCTGACCCTCTTCACCAACCAAAGGTAAATCTGTCTGAACCACCGCACTGTCACCTAATTTCTTCTTCAATAAAGACACATGAAACACTGGGTGTATCCTGGAATGTGGTGGGAGCTGCAATTGATAAGCAACAGGTCCCACTTTCCGCACCACCTGATAGGGGCCAAAATATTTAGGAGCTAGTTTAGCAGTTCTTCTGAAAGCCACAGTGACTTGGCGTAGAGGCTGCAACTTGAGATAAACCCAATCGCCCACGTCAAATACCCTATCTGTCCTATGTTGGTCTGCAAGTTGTTTCATTCGGTGTTGAGCAAGAAGCAGATTTTCCTTTAACAACTTAAGGGTAGTAGCTCTGTCGTGCAACAATGCATCAGTTGCTGCCACTGTGGTTCCCCCTGGAATATAGTGCTGCAAGCTTGGGGGTGGTTGACCATACAGAGCTTCGTAAGGAGTAGTAGCAGTAGAAATATGAAAGGTGGTGTTGTACCACCACTCGGCCAAGGGAAGCCATTTGACCCAAGCTGTGGGTCTATCACTTGTGAGGCACCTCAAATAGTTTTCCACACACCTGTTTACCACCTCAGTTTGCCCATCAGACTGAGGGTGATAGGCAGTACTAAGGCAAAGAGTGGTGCCTTGTAATTTGAAGAACTCATGCCAAAAAGAGCTAATAAAGACTGGATCTCTATCAGAAACTATGGACTTGGGCATGCCATGGAGTTTAAAAATATGATCCAAGAATAGCTGTGCCACAGTGGAAGCAGTATAAGGGTGAGATAGAGCCAAAAAATGGGCATACTTGCTCAATCTGTCGACAACCACCAATATCACAGTCTTGTTGCTTGAGTTAGGTAAGCCCTCAACAAAATCCATAGAAATATCACTCCAAAGCCTGTCAGGAATGGGTAAAGGCTGGAGTAACCCAGGGGAAGCTACAGTTTCATATTTGTGTCGCTGACAGACATCACAACAGGCCACAAAGTGGAGCACATCCTTCTTCATGCCTTTCCAGTAGAAGGCTTGCTTCAACCTCTGGTATGTTCTTTCTCCCCCAGAGTGACCCCCAATAGGTGTGGCATGATGTTCATTAATGAGTTTCAGACGAAAAGTAGGGTTGCTGCCCACCACAAGTCTGGATTTATAATACAACATCTGATGTTGCCACGAAAAATGGGCATGACTAGCAGGGTCTGACTGGATTTCTTGAATAAGTGTCTGTAAGGATTGGTCTTGATCCCAACTGTCCTGTAATTCCTTGACCCAATTACACAAAACTACAGTGAGCGCCAATAACTGCACTTCCTCTTCTACTCTTGACAAGGCATCTGCAGCCACATTAGTCTTGCCAGACTTATAGGATATCTCATAATCATAACCCATCAATTTTGTGAGCCACTTTTGTTGCATGAGTGTGGTCACTCTTTGCTCCAACAAAAACTTGAGACTTTGATGGTCAGTCTTAATAAAAAACTTCCTACCCAGCAAGTAATGTCTCCACTTGGTTACAGCCATCACTACTGCCAAAAGTTCCTTCTCATAGGTAGATAGCCCCAAGCTAGTTGTAGATAAAGCTTTACTGAAAAAAGCTATAGGCTGCCTATCTTGCATTAGGATTGCTCCTACCCCTTTGCCTGAAGCATCACATTCTAGAATAAAGGGCTTAGTGTAGTCAGGTAGCTTGAGCACATGGGCTGTGGTCATGGCAGTTTTGAGTTGTGTGAAGGCATGTTCAGCCTCCTCAGACCAAACAAAAGCATCCTTCTTGAGAAGGGCATTCAAAGGTTGGCAGATTTTGCCATAATCTCTTATGAACCTTCTATAGTACCCAGTGAGGCCAAGGAGTCCTCTCAAAGCTTTAATGGTCTGTGGCCTAGGCCAGTTAAGCATGCTTTCAATTTTGGCAGGGTCAGCCCCCACTCCTTGCTCAGTTATCACATGTCCGAGATACTCCACTTGTTGTGTTCCAAAAACACACTTGCTCATCTTAGCAAATAGCTGATGTTCCTTTAGTTTAGCTAGGATCAATGTAACATGTTGAATATGGTCTGTCCATGATTTGCTAAAAATGAGTATGTCATCAAAAAACACCAAGACGAATTCTCTTAGAAAAGGCCTGAACACATTGTTCATAAGACTTTGGAAAGTTGAAGGAGCATTAGTCAAGCCAAAGGGCATGACTAAAAACTCATAGTGGCCTTCATGCGTTCTAAATGCTATTTTCTCCACATCCTTGGAGTTCATCCTAATTTGGTGATATCCTGATCTTAAATCCAGCTTAGAGAAATATTTGGCCCCATGTAACTCATCCAAAAGCTCATCAATGATTGGAATAGGAAATTTGTCCTTAATTGTGTCTTTGTTTAGGGCCCTATAATCAATGCACATTCTCCAAGTATTGTCCTTCTTTTTGACTAACAGCACAGGTGAGGAGAAAGGAGATACACTCTGTCTAATTACCCCAGAGGCTAGCATTTCCTTAACAATCTTTTCAATTTCATTTTTCTGAATATAAGGGTATCTATAGGGTCTGATACTTGGGGGAAGAGTACCTGGTCTAAGAGGAATCTGGTGATCTAGTGTTCTAATAGGAGGCAAGCCTGTAGGTTCCTCAAACACATCCTTGAAGTCATGTAAAATCTGTGTCAAAGCTGGATGTACCACTGTGGTTGAAGTAGCTTGGATGCTGCACATTTGTGTCATGACTCCTGGAAACCTTTTGATTGAGTAAGTGCTGCATTTCCTTGGCCTCCACAATCTGAACCTCTGGTGTAATATCCCCTTTTAAGTTGAATTGTTTCCCATCAACAGCAAACTGCATCTGCAGATCTTTAAAATCCCATAGTACAGGCCCTAATGTAGATAACCACTGCACCCCAAGCACCATATCACACCCTCCTAATGGCAGCAACCTCATCTCAGAGTTAAAAATAGATCCCTGCATAGTCCATTGCAAGTCTCTAACCATGGCCTTACTATTGATCTTGCTGCCATCTGCTACAATCACAGTTAAAGGGTTGGTTCCTTGGACTACTACTCCAGTCTTCTTTGCTATTCCTGGATCCAGAAAGTTGTGTGTGCTCCCAGAATCCACTAATATGTTTATTTGAACCTTCTTGATAAACCCCTTAATCCTCATGGTTTTATAAGACTGAATACCTGATAAAGCATGCATTGAAATGTGAAATTCTTCTGCATTGCTTTCTTGAGCCATTTCTTGCTGTGCCTCCATAAATTCCTCCTCTTCTTCTTCTAAATCAATCATGAACAACTGTTTCTTTTTACATACGTGACCCCTGAAATATTTCTCATCACACCCAAAGCATAATCCTTTTGCTCTTTTCTCATCAAAGTCTTTAGGAGTTACCCTCCTAATGTCTCTTCCAGATTCAACAGACTTGGGAACATAGGGTTGTGGTTTAGTATGTGTGGTGAGAGAAACAGCAGGCTTTGGTGCCCCTTTGTCCCTTTTGTGTAGTGCCTCAACTGTTTCTTCTTGTAATCGTGCTAGCCCCATGGCCTGCGAGATAGTTCTGGGTTGCAACATCACCACCCCTCCTTTAAT
The DNA here is from genome assembly GCA_036023075.1 of Gaultheria prostrata. Lineage (NCBI taxonomy): Eukaryota > Viridiplantae > Streptophyta > Magnoliopsida > Ericales > Ericaceae > Gaultheria > Gaultheria prostrata. The sequence continues at coordinate 71,821 of JAXBDA010000314.1, read as the reverse complement.
CTCATCTTTGAGACCACTCACAAAACAACTGATAAAAAACTCCTCAGTAAGCCCTGTGGTTTTGGTTGCCAATTCTTCGAATTTTTCCTGATAAGCCTTTACAGAACCCCACTGCCTAAGTTTGGTTAGTTGCCCTGTAGCATCTTCGTATACATCATCCCCAAACCTCATGAGCAGAACCCTAGAAAATTCCCTCCAAGATCGCAAGGTGTGAGACTTTTCGTACCATCTATACCATTGCATGGCCTTCTCTTCCATATGTAGTGAGGCTAATCGTAACTTTTGGGTTTCATCAATCATGTTCAACTCAAAATACTTTTCACATTTATATATCCAAGCTGTTGGATCTTCCCCAAAAAATCTTGGAAAATCTAATTTTGGTTGGAAGGTTCTCATCTGACCAAACATTTGTGGCGGGTTTGGTAGCAATGGATTAGGAGAAGAGGATGAAGACGATACCTTTTCTTGGATTTGATCGTACTTCGTGTTCAGAGTGGTAATTAAGTTCTTGAGACTCTCCAATGTCTCATTGAAACTTTCCAGAGTTGTAGTGTGTCGATCAGTAACCTCTGTTAATCGCTTAATCGATTTGTCCGAGGAATCTGTTAATTTGCGAATCGCTTCATCCATACGCTTCATTTCTTGTGCTCGTGTATTGTCCGCCATTTCTTCAATCCTCCACAGGTCAGAGAAAAGCTGCTCTGATACCAATGATAGACTTTACGTGGATTGTGTTCAAGAATTGAACACAAGTTTTATTCAACTGAAATTTGGGTTACAATTGGGAAATGAATTACACAGGAGAAGAGAGTAGATGAGAGAGAGAAAGAGTTACAGAGAAAGAGAGAGAAAATAGCAAACATTCCACACCCTAAGATATGCCTTTCCCTCGCTTATAACCTCTTCCCACTCCCACGGCAGTTACCAACTAATCTCGCAAAACAGAAACAGACGTAACAGAAATACAACTGAGTGAAACAGAAATACAGCCCAGTCCTTAAACAAGTGAGCAATTACAGTATGACCCCTCAAGTCCTATCATTATTGGAATTGTAATGCAAATTGTTGAGGTTTTTTTATAAACTTCTTATTCAACTTCAAATTTCATAAATACATGCGAATAATCTAATAGAGAAGATAAATTCTCATCATATCAAAGGAATGACATCAATAGTTGTGGACACCCCTCCGGAGAATTCAATTTGAAGTCGCAATCCATGTTTGAGGTTTGCCACCCGAGGAACCGAATTTGAATGACTCGTGCCTCATTTTTGTATAAGGTTTTATCTAATAGTCCGTCGTCACCATGATTTCATAGGTTCGGGAGTTAGGTTACGAGAAGGGAAGGGTTTTATGACACCCCTCGACCGACCTGAAAGTTGGTCTCTACTTAGTGTTTGTGGGATTTTAAAATGTTTATGATTCAACTTTATTCACATAAGGGGGATGGGGGAGCAACAAATAAGCATCGAAACAGTAACATGTAAGGTGGATACTTGTGCAACACGTACGAAGTAACTATTTACAATGGATTCATGGCATGAAATACATAAACACATGATATATGCAACATTCTAGTATGAAATACCAAATATACGTATGTTAAGATAAATGATAAACAGAGGCTAAAACGTGAAAAATATGATGATTGAGGACTGTTTGTATCAAAACATGCCTATCCAATGATTCTGATCTGTACGCTTAAGAGGACCACCTGTATGCTAAGATAAATGTTTTCATGTTAGAACCTCTATTTCCAGGACCACTAAACTGCAAAAACTCAATTTTAGCCCATCATATGGACTGATCAGACCATGAATATACAAGGTTTTGATGCTGGTAATGAACAGAAATAGATTTTTTTTTAAAAAAAAACTAATTTTGCACTTGTTTTGGAGAAAAAACAAAGAGATATACAAAAGGGGGACTTGAGCGCTCAAAATTGATTTGAGCGCTTAGGTGGTAAACTTGAGTGCTCAGATCAGTATCTGGACTCCGAGATTTTAAATCCGTTTTTGTGTCCCAAAATGGCCAAAGTATCACCTCGAAACCAGTATGGAAGACTGGCTTGAAGGTACTGGCTTCCCTTAGGTTGCAAAATCAGTGTATTATGGTAGAATTTTCTACCTTTGAAGCTTGAAAAAACTCTTGAATGAAGATTTTGGAAACTAGAGTGGGATAGATGGGTATTTTGACTGTAAAATAAGGTGTAGAGGTGTGTAGGTCGATATGTGAAGGTGACAGAATGGTGGTGGAGGTTTTAGCGGAGTTTTACACTAAAACCCAAAGCTTTCCTTGGTTTGTAAAAGGAATTATAGGATGGATTTGTGAAATTTTAGTGATGAACAGGAGATAGATTTTTGGAAATGTCAAGAGCTCAAGTGAGCCGAAAATGTAGAAGGATAGGGGTTTAAATAGGTGATTTAGGAGGAAAATTAGTGGGTTAGGCATCATTGGGTCTAGGGTATAGGGTATAGGTCATGGTGGAGTGTTTTTCGGGGCTAGGGGACGCCGGCTGGACAGTGGAATCTCATCATCATCGGCTGAAAGATGCTCTACAAAAGCTTATGTATGCAAGCGATTGAGCGCTCAAGTCCTGTATTGACTTGAGCGCTCAAGTCCTGCATTGACGTGAGCTCCATTAGAGCACTCGAGTGATCATGAGGGTTTTTCTTAGGTTTCGAGATTGGTTTCAAGGGATTTGTTCAAGCCTCATGCACTGCTTTGACTTATATTCATCATCGGGAATGCTGAAGGGACGTTCTTGGGTCCAAATTAGAGTTCTACAGTTGCCGCTCTATAGACATCCCTGCTCGATCTCGCACTGGATAAGGGCAGTCACCACAAAGGATGGCCAATAAGTGTCTAGATGCGCGTTGCAGCACAACTCTCGAACTCAAAGTCGCCACTTGGTTTAGGCTAAACCAAGAAAAAGCCTTGCCAGAGATTCATGGTTCGGGAAACAAGGGTACCCTCTCCGCCTAGCCACACAAGCTAGCCTATACTTGCTTGACATAAAACTGCTTTAGTATTTTGAGAGATCTTGCACACAACTGGTTGTTAAGCTGTCTTTAACAGATATGAGTGATGTAAGCAATAAACACAAGCACACAGGGGTAGGAAAACGGGAGCATGCGACACACACACTAATACAACAAAGACTTGAAAAAAGTTAGTAATCTGCCAACATTCTAATCTGCCGACCAACCAAAATTTGGCGGGCAGCAGATCACACTAATTAATGTGTCGGCCGGTACATCAGACTGCCGGCCAGTGTTCTTTCCAACGCCAGAAATTACACAAAACGCAGAGACTTTAATTCATGAAATTAAGCTACAAATTGAACAAACATTTAGAAATTGACCAACTAAAAGGCATTGTAACCTTCGTAAGTTACTCCCTCAACGACTGAATTGCACGGATTGGCTTGCTTTTTTGATGAACTTCACAGAACCTCAAACCCTAGGCTCGGATTTGGGGGTTTTATGCTCGCGCCTCTTCTCTCCATGGGGTATTAGGGCTTTTGAAGTTACGGATATGGGGAGTATTTTGCACAGAGTTTTGGAGTGTATGACTGGAGAATTGTGTGTCGATTTTGAGTAGTGGAGGTGCCTATTTATAGGGCTTGGATTGGGAGTGTCCTGATTTGATTAAAGCTTGAATTGGGAGAGTTGTGATGCAGGAAAACTCTATCAAAAAGAGTCCCAATCTTAATTCCATGTTTCGATATTTCATCATCGGGGGTCTGCTTTCGGCGAGACTTTGAAATATCCATCGAGCCAACTTACGCTGTCTACAGATGCCCCTCTTTGACGGAACTCGGTACCATTGCCAGATGTTAGTGACATCAAAGATTGAGATAGCCGAATTCGTCGCCTAAGAGTCTCTCTAGCTACAAACAAACGCAATCAAATGTTTAATTCATGTGGTCGTGCTCTTTGAGCTGCCTACGTACCCTGTTGCAGGGATTAGACCAGTGTAGTTCATTGGGGAAAATGCAAGCAGATGGAAGCAGATATGGTATGAAACAAAGCTATATTTAAAGAAACACATTTGATAATCATGCAAGCATGAGGATTGACTCGACTTGGCTGTTCGAAGACATGTTAGGTCAACTAGACTACTGTGGTCATCTCTGTAAATCGATGACTCGAAAAGTGTACTCGTTTCGGAGATGTACATGACTGTTTGGGTCATCGAAGTGAATATGACCGTTTGGGTCACGGGATCATATGACCATTTGGGTCACAAGAGTAAATGTAACCGTTTGGGTCACGGAAGTGGATGTGACTATTTGGGTCATGGAAGTGGATGTGACCGTGGATCATAGGAGTGGATGTGACCGTTTGTGGTCGGGAAAGTGGATATGACCGTTTGGGTCACGGAAAGTGGGTATGACCGTTTGGGGTCAAGAAAGTGGATATGACCGTTTGGGCCACGAGAAAGTGAATATGACCGTATGGGTCACATAAATGGATATGATCGTTGGGTCACGGAAGGTGGACATGACCGGTTGGGTCACGACAAGTGAATATGACCACTTGGGTCACGGAAGGTGGGTGACCATTTGGGTCACGGGAATGGATATGACCGGTTGGATCAAGGATACGTGAATATGACTGTTTGGGTCACGGGAAAGCTAATATGACCGTTTGGGTCACGAAAAGTGGAAGTGGCCGCAATCGTTTGGGTCATGGGAGTGAATATGACCATTTAGGTCACAAAAGGTGGGTATGACCATTTGGGTCACGGGAAAATGAATATGACTGTTTGGGTCTGGGGATAATGGATATGACCCGCAAGAAAGTTGAATATTACCTTTTGGGTCACGGAAAGTGAATATGACCGTTTGGGTCACGGGAAAGTGGATATGACCATTTGGGTCACGAGAGTTAATATGACCATTTGGGTCACGGGGGTGAATATGACCGTTTAGGTCATGGGAGTGAATATGACCGTTTGGGTCACGAAAAGCGGATATGACCGTTTGGGTCAGGGAAAGTGAATATGACTATTTGGGTCAGGGAGTGAATATAACCGTTTGGGTCACGGAAAATGGATATGACAATTTGGGTCAAGGAAAGTGAATATGACCGTTTGGGTCACGGGAGTGAAAATGACTGTTTGGGTCATGGAAAGTGGCTATGACCATTTGGGACAGGGAAAGTGAATATGATTGTTAGGGTCACAGGAGTGAATTCCATTTGGGTCAAGGAAAGTGGGTATGACCGTTTGGGTCACGGGAAATTGAATATAACTGTTTGGATAACAGGGATGAATATGACCATTTGGGTCATCGGATAGCTGATATGACTGTTTGTGTCACGGGTGTGAGTATGACCGTTTGGATCCCAGAAAGTTGATATGACTGTTTGGGTCATGGGGAAGTGAATATGACCGTTTGGGTCATGGAAGGTGGGTATGAGCGTTTGGGTCACAGGAAAGTGAAAATAACTGTTTGGGTCACAGAAGTGAATATCACTGTTTGGGTCATGGAAAGTGGATATGACGGTTTGGATCATGGGACAGTGAATATGGCCGTTTACATCACGGGAGTGAATATGACTTTGGGTCATGGAAAGTGGTTATGACCGTTTGGGTCACGGGATAGTGAATATGACTGTTTGGGTCACGGGAATGATTATGACCGTTTGGGTCACGGAAAGTGGATATGACCGTTTGGGTCATGGGAAAGTGAACATTACCGTTTGGGTCACGGGAGTAAATATGACCGTTTGGGTCATGGGAAAGTGAATTAGGGGGTCATAGAAAGTGGATATGACCGTTTGGGTCACGGGAGTGCCTATGACTCATTTGGGTCACATGAGTGCCTATGACCGTTTGGGGCTCGGGAGTGGATATGACTATTTGGGTCACGGAAAGTGGTGTGAATATGACCGTTTGGGTCACAGAATGTGGTGTGAATATGACCGCTTGGGTCACAGGAGTGTGGATATGACTGATCGTTTGGGTCATAAATGAGAATAGGAGGTGCGCCAATCGTGACCACCACCGGGTTTGACAACTTCGACAAATTTGCAACCTCGACAATTTGGTTTGACAATTTTGCTAATCGGCAGGATGCTCAAATGGAAGTGTTTTGCTTTTCTGGAGAATGTTTTTGAAAAGTTGGTAACGCAACCGAGTGTCCCTTCTACTTTACTATCTTTCCTTGGTCGTGGTTGGGGTTCTGGGCCGGATTTTGTGGAGATTTGAGCTTGAAGTTTGGGTTTAATTTATTAAGACTTTGAGCCTTCATGCCCCAGTCTTTTTAATGACCCGAAACTTTTTAAAGCTATTTTCTTAATATAATTTGTGTTTAAGGGAAAGGCATTGAGATACGAGGGTAATTGGGAGAAAACTTGTTAGTTATAGTATTAAATTGTATGTGACACGTAGTTGAAGGGTGTGTTGCGTAATTGGCACTAAATATGTAGAGACCCGTCCCTAAATTTAAATTCTTTTTTCAATTTCTTTTATTTTGTAACCTGGTTACATGTAATTACTAGAAATATTTTTGTGAGGCATGGATTTTTTTTCCTATGCTTTATAAGTACATTTCGACATATCCCAAGATTGTGCGATGGACACGTAGACACATTTGAAAGCGGGATGAAGGACACTTAGGCAATTCATGAAAGATGAGAGGTATCTTATAATGGTTTTGGCTGATTGCTTGTGTTTGCCATTTTTTTATTATTATCTATTTCTAGGTCATGTTTGGGTCCTCCGTAGTCCTATTCCTCGAAAACTTGGAGATACCATTGATTACATGCTCTTGAGCTTACTTGATTTCATTGTTTGGCACTAAATGAGTGATGTAGAATGGGACAACTGTCCCTCGACACTAGAAACGTTACTAACGGTTGCCATGGATAGCTCTTAGACTATTAAGTCCAAAAATTACTAGAGCCGAGGCTCTGAATAGGGGGGTGAATAGGGTTGCTAACAATAACGCCCAAATAAAAAATAAAGCAAAGCAAAACAAAGCAAATAAATAAATAATTTTCACAACAAATATAATAGAGATAAGGGAGAGAGATATCACGCAGAGATATATAGTGGTTCGGTCTGAGCTTTGTCCACTGCTCAGCCTAGTCTACTGGCCTAAGGAGTCGCTATTTTACTAATCAAACAACCAGCTTCTGGTGCCGATTAAACATTACGACCGCAACACTAGCTTTCCCGAGGAGTTAGCCGAACCGCTAGAGTTTATCCTCCCCAAACTCTAAAAAATTACTCACAAAACAAAATCCTATTTTGTATGAGCTCACTGAGAATTATAAAATTCTCAATACAACTAGTGGAAAGAATGTTTGAAATGAAAGCTCTCTGAAAGAGTGTAAACACAAATTTTGTTTTCAAAGCTCTCAAAGTAATAGTATGAAAGTGATTGCTTTGTGTTAATTGCTCTGAAATGTCTTGACTGTTCTTGATGCCCTCTGTGTAGCTTTGTTATCTTTTCCTTCAGCTGAAACGTTCTTTAAATAGCTAGAGAATACGAACGTTGGGTTTCAACCGTTGACTCAAAATCCTCTAGGATTTGATATGATTTTTGGAGCCTGCAAATCGCTTCTAATTTGAACTCTATCAACGTCCACATCCCTTGTGTGTAATGATCCGAAGTTAACACCACATGTGGAAATTAAACAGAACGCATGACCACTTGTCCTGCTGTTGGACTAGTCACAATGTATAAATGGGCCCATGAATGTGTTTCTAGCATGAAACAATACTGCAACACATTTGACCATTGGAAGTAATAATGGGCCACGTGGAAACAGAGTTTGGATAGTAAATTTCAATCATAAGAAAAATGATTCGGTACAAGCATAACATCTATTATATATATGTGCACAAGAGCTAGCAATGAAATTGAAATAACTCAGAGCCAAACACGTATTTCACAAGAGGATACTGTGAAAGTTTTACACGTGGGGTAACAGAAATTTTTCCCGAAGCATTTAGGTGGACTAATTTTGCCAAGAGAAGATTATCAATTTAGTAAATTAAATTTATCAATGATTTTAAGAAATCAATTTTGTTCTAATATAATCAAAATCAAATATTTCTAATAGAATGGTTTGGTTTCTATCCTCCATTCAGAGAGAGAAAGGACACAGAGAGAGAGAAACCTTTGTTGTCGAAGGATTGCAAACGGCAAAAAGTGGTGGTGTTCAACACCGGCGGAGTACGGCAGTGATACAGTGGTAGTAGTGGTCGCCGGAGAAGGAGAAGATTACTGTGGTGTGGTGGTCGCCGGTGGAGGTGGGATCGCCCCTCTCCCTATCTCTCTCTGAGTCTGTATCGAACAGATTGGGGAAGGGGCGTTTCAACGCGAATTTGATTTTTTTTTTTTTTGGTGGGTGAACACCCGACGTCGTTTTGGTGGTGTGGCCTTGTTGTCACATTTTTGATGTGTACGTATCATTTTGCTTTCACGAAGATGGAAAGTTGGCGCCAAAAGCCAACACATACAACCAAGGGCCTATAAATACCTCCATTGAAGACTAAAAAAAGGTTCAAACACCACGAAGCCCAACACTTCTACGCAATTTTACTTTTCAGTAAAGTTTTATCTTTTCATTTTCATTTTATTCAACTCGTTGAGTAAATGTTTATACTTAATCTAGCATAGCTTAATTTTATTTCTATTTCCTTGTAACCCGATCCACTCTATTGATCTGATTTAATGGAGTTGAATTCGTTTTTTCTTTGTTATTCTTTCTACATAGTTGGGAAATTTCAAGTCGAGGCAAAAACACGAACGCTATTGTGGTCTCATCCTTTAGATCACATGCAATTGCTCTACATACGAAGTTAGATCAAGGCATTCATGCCTATTTATATGTTGGACATCGATAAGTTCTGACGCTCTTGCGCTTACCGCATCCGCCTTTGATTTTTTCAAAAAATGAGAAAAATACAATTATACATGTAAGGCATGATTACGTTTTCAATTTAAGTACAACAATGTGCTTACGAATCACACTTTTTAAAAGTACTGTTTCAAATCACAATTTTGAGATGGATCGTGATTAACTTAATTTTTTAGGTTATACGACGTAACCAATAAAAAAAAAGCTTGTTTAGCAAAGACGCATGTTTAAAAGTGTGTTTAAACAATAACACGTAATTTGGGAATAAAGTTTGAGAAGATAAGTTTTGTTTAATAGTAAATTACTAATAAAGTAAACCCTAAACAATAAGAAAAATTTGGATACGTGTAGGGTAGAGTAATCCAAAACAATTTTGAACGAGAAATACTATGAATACACCATCCATGCACACAAAATACACAATAAGCTTATGTGGAGGTTAAAGAGAAATTCACTGTAGGGCCCACCCCAAAAATAGATTTCCGTTCATTTGCCACATCAATTTAGTGTGCCTTTGATATGTATGAGTAGTGTACCTATAATGTTTTTCCCTTTGAACGGGCCGAGATATTTGCTCCGACGCTTCGCCATACCCTGCCCTTACCCTCACCGTAGTTTGTGGGCCGCCGACTCTAACAGGTATCAGTGATGTCAATGGGGTTCTTAACAAGTCCCATCCCTCGTTGAGCGTACAAAAACATAATCACTGTTCAAATATAAAACCGTGGCAAATCAATCAATTTGATTCTCTCAATATTATCTTCGATTTTCCTTCTTGTTCATCTTTATGCACACTGTGTATATGTGTAGTACTGGAAGTTAGGGTTCGTTGTAGTATTTAACTACTACTGCTACTGTCTTGTTCAGTCCTTTGCAATGGTGGTAGACGCAACGTCATCGGTTTGCAATTTGGGGGTTTTGGAATCTCTAAACGGCGATGCCGTCCAAGAAATTGTGGAGAGCTGGAATGGCTACTGCTTAGCAACGGAAGCTCTGCTGAATGGCAAAGGAGATCTTTCGTTTGGGTCCAAGTTCGTTTCGCAAGCTCGCGCTCTCTGTAATTACGGCCTCGAGTCCCTAGTCGAAGAACATTTCGCTGGCTTTCTAGAGGTTTTTACTTTTTATTACTCCGCATTTGCTATAGAATTTTTATTTGACGAGTTTCAGTCTCCTTTATGAATTTATGAGGTCTGATTTTGTTCAATACTATTTCATACTCATTGTTCAAGTTCTTTAACTCAGTTCACAAATGCTTCTTGCTGTACTGGGTTCCATTACCGATGTTAGTAGTTTACGTTGCAGATTAACTGAGTACAATAATTCACCGTTTAGACACTCATCACTCAATCCGTTGCAAATTTCCCCCCCATAGAGGAATTATTCGACAGCCGTCTTGTCTCCAACATCTGTTTTTGTATCTTTCTTTGTCCAAGGAAGAGCTCAGCATCCCGGATGAGGAAGCTTGGGTGAAATAATGTGATTCTCGGCCTTGTGTGAACAATGTCGTGGAAACGACAATGTCGTGGAAACGACTATGCATTTATGGCAGCGTCAATGGGTTCTAGAAATATTGTGTCTTATTACAAACTAAGATAGTGAATTTTTTTTTCTTTTGATGGTGCCTAATTTCAGCCGCTCCACCCTGTCACCCAATTCAAGGCCTCCAGTTACGTTGAACCACACACAGAATTATTGTTAGTGACAATCGATCATGAGACCTCCAGGAATTACCCCATGGGATGTTAGACTCCTTAACCACAGGCCACTTGTGCTGGTTAACAAAAATGATTACTGGCCAACAATAACTGCAAAAAGGAGGTTCTGTCTATAGGGAGGTGAAACCCTTACATTGAGATACATAACTAATTACAACCATTGGAATTATTTAATGTCTCGTAGTAAGATTATGATTCATGTCATAGAGATTTGACGGATCTTTTTATGTGCTGGCTGTCAGCTACCTAACACACAACCCTGCTCCTTTATCCGTCCTTGTAGATGAAACTGCTAGCGGTGTTAATACTAAATTAGAAATTTGGCTGGAAGCATTAGAGTCTAAGGGCTTTCGGATAAGTATGAGTAAAATTGAGTATATGGTTTGCAAGTTTAGTAGTACCAGAAGTTCGTACGAAGAAAGAGTGATGATTCAAGACCAGGAGATACCAAAGAGTGACCATTTTAGGTATTTAGGCTCTATTATTAGTCAAGATGGAGAAATTGTAGATGATGTGACCCATAGGATCCAAGTGGGGTGGCTCAAGTGGAGAAGCGTTACTGGTGTACTGTGTGATAAGAGGGTATCCACAAAATTGAAGGGAAAATTCTATAGAGCTGCCATAAGACTGTGAAGTATAATTTAGGGTTAGCATTAAATAGGGTTTCATTGTTAGGATTTCCGTTAAACTGTTATTTATCTTTTATGTTAATGATAACTTAGTCCTTTTATGTTATTAGGGTTTCGCTAAGGTTTCGTTATTTATCTTTTATGTTTAGGGTAATTTAGTCTTTTTGTATTATTAGGGTTTTTTAGGTTTTGTCTATCTAAGCATTGGTTCTTCTTGTAATCGAAACATCTGATATATGCAATGTAGTCCTTTTGGGTTGTCCGTCTCTCTCTCTCTCTCTCTCTCTCTCTCTCTCTTGTTTCTCTTTGCTTTGAATTGTATCATGGTATCCGAGCAGGTTTCGATCCTGTATCAGTTCTTCTCCCTCCTCTGTTCTCTGCATCAGTCAGCTTCATCTCTCTTTCTCTTTGAGTAGCAATCAGAAGTAGTAGCAGTTGCTTTGCAGTAGTTGATTCGCATTCGTTGATTTGTAGTATGATTTGCAGCCGTTGATTTGCAGTAGTTTATGGGCATTGGTATTGGTATTGGTATTGGCTTTGGCATTGGTGTTGGTATTGGCAATGGTTCGGCACTTCTTGCATCGTTTGGCTTCGTTACTTTCTTGGCAAACTCACGATGCTCTCCGGCTTCGCATCATGAGTTTGAGGGCGGTGTGAAGTATAATCTTGTTTTTGAAAATTAATCGTTGGTGTCTTGTAGAGATAGAATGTATGGTTTTTTTTTTCCCAACCGAAACCTCCTTGGTTTAAATGTTTGAAATCTTTGAGGTTAATTGTTTCTGAGTTAGTTGTTTGATTGAGGTTATTCGCCATTAGTTCGAAGCAAATGCACCACTACGGTTTCAAACAATTGCTTTTCAAAATTATATGTTAGCGAGTATATTGGAAGGGAGTTAGGAGTTAGTGCACTTTTTTTTTTTTCTAGGGAATCACAATATTATTAGGGTGAGAAGCTCTTATATTTGTGCATTCTGCTCTAGATGACCTTTTCCATAAAGGCAGGCATAAACTAAAGCTTCAGGATTGTAGGGTTAGCATTAATTAGGGTTTCATTGTTAGGATTTCCGTTAATTTGTTATTTATCTTTTATGTTAAGGGTAACTTAGTCCTTTTATGTTATTAGGATTTCGCTAAGGTTTCGTTATTTATCTTTTATGTTTAGGGTAATTTAGTCTTTTTGTATTATTAGGGTTTTTTAGGTTTTGTCTATTTGAGCTTTGCTCTCCTATTATAATTGAAACATCTGATATATGCAATGTAGTCATTTTGGGTAGTCCGTCTCTCTCTCTCTCTCTCTCTCTCTCTCTCTCTCTCGTTTCTCTTTGCTTTGATTTGTATCAAAGACCAGCGATGCTTTGCGGGATAGAATGCTAGCCTATTAAGAAACAGCAAGTAAACAAGATATGTGTAGCGGAAATGAGAATGTTGAGGTGGATGTGTGCTAAGACTAGACGAGATAGGATTAGAAATGAAACAGTCCGCGAGATGATAGGTGTGGTACCTATAGAGGAGAAGTTGAGGGAAAATAGGCTTAGGTGGTTTGGGCATGTCTATCGTAGACCAGCAGATGCAGTAGTTAAGAGAGCGGATAGGATCGCTTTGGGTAGCAACCCTCCGTGGAGGGGAAGACCCAAATTGACATTAGATGCGGTAGTGCGCAAGGATTTGAGTCTACTAGGTCTAAGTGAGCAAGCGGCACTTGATAGAGCTCAATGGAGGAAAAAGATTCATGTAGCCGACACCAATTGATTTGGGACATAAGGCTCGGTTTGGTTTGGTTTGGAATTATTTAATGTTAGTGTTATGTCAGACAATATCTTTCTGGACTTCCAATGCTTTTGTTTTCAAGGCCTTTGCTATTTGTTTACAGGAAACTTTCGAGAAGAATGGAGCGTCGAAGTTTTGGGAGCATTTTGGTGTTTTAAGCAATGTGGCAGCTCTAGAGATGTGTATGGACCCTGTATGTATATGTGACAGTTTCTTCTTTGGTTTTCTGCATAACAGTATATTTGTTTACTTAAGATCTTTATTTTCTTGTCAGAAATAATGCATTGTGGTCTTGTGTATAAAGATTTGAACTTCTGTTTTTAAGATGTCCCTTATTGTGCAGCCAACGAGTCACATGCTCTGCGGTTCACATGCTCTGAAGTTCATAAGTTTAATATCTAATCTTTTGGTTATCATGAACATTCGTACCTTTGGATAGAATGTTGTGGGGCATAATTTGCACTTTGCACTTTACAGAGGTGAACTAACCTCCAAATATCCCTATATTTCTTAGTGTTATACTAAATTTTGACATCTTTACCTTGGGCTTGAAGTAATAGTTAAATCTACTTATTTTCATAGAAAATTGTTAATCTATACCAAAGTCAGAATGTAAACTTGAGGACTGCAAAACAGCACAGTGTTTATAATTGCTACTTTGAATATGATTCCTCAATCGCTTAATACATTTGATAGGGAGATGATGACTGCCCATGAAATAGAAATCCACATTAAGGCCACGGTTAAGGTAAGCCTTCTTTGCTTCTCAGCCTCTCAGGAAGCTATTTCATGATTGATTTGAGACAGAGGAACAATGTATGGAGCAGTGATGTGTGGGAAAAAGTGAAGCCTGGTGGTGTAAATTTCTGGCCCCGTTATTTTGGGTAGCTAGGGAACTGGAGTTTGGTGTTTTTTGTGTTCGGGTTTCTTGGTTGGTGACATAGACAACTTGTGACTTGTATAGTTCATGGCTTAGGGTATTTCTGCGGTGGAGAGGAGGTAGGCATGGGAGAAGAGTCCTATGACTCCCATTTTGATTGATCTGCTGTTTATTGAGAGATATGACAAGGACCTTCAGCCTTAGGTCTTGGGGGGACTGGAAAAAGAGACAGACAAAGCCAGTGGTGCTACATTCACTGTTTTTCTCTTCCCTGTGGATTTGACTTTTGTTTTGTGGGGGATTTTTGTGTCCCTGACATTTTACCATATATTGGTGTCCTGTACTTGGGTAGTGCACATAGTTTGGTGCCCTTTTGGTGAATGGCGCATGTTCAGAAGGAATGGTTGCCTCAAGTTCCAGCTTTTACAGTTACCGAGAACTTTAAGGACATCAGAATTGCCCACTGAAAGTAAACCTGTTCTTATTTAGTGGTTACAGACAGGCATCATATTCATATGATAGCTCTCATTTCCACAGTTCCCGGAAACTTCTGATTTTCTTTCAAACAAAATGACTTAGCTGTACTTTTGTGTGCCAAACTTTAGTCAGTACCGATTAGCTTGCGCCTTGCAGTTTTATTTGTTTAATGATATAATGATTTCCTTGACTCTTGAAACAGATTCAGAAGGATAGCATTCAGCAAGTGTTATGTAAAGCTTTGGAAGAAATATCAATGGAGAAACAGTATCAAGAAAAATGCCTACTACTGCTAATTGATGTTGTACAGTCATACAAAGATAGTACCGGTGAGAAGAGACAAAACTCAGGCACTGAAAGACTGCACTTGTTGTCGAAATATCAGTCAATGGTGTCGTCAGTTCTCATGGCTACTCTTCCTCCGCATTTTCCTGGTATGCTTTTCGAATTATGTTAGTTAAAATTTTTGCGCTTGAGTACTGTTGGATATGCGTGCCATTTGACTATTAGGTATGTTACCTGTTCAGGTTATGTTTCCTCACGCATAAGGAGAAAAGACTGATTCTCTTGTATTCTTCAGCTGAAAACTTGAAAAGCCAAGCAATTAGGATTTTGTTGTCCAGTCACTATGTTTTTTCCTGTCTATTCATAACAAGAAGCTTACTGTGTACGGGCCAGTTGTACCATCTCACTGCGTGCTGTACCTGGCTCTCCAGGTTGTGTTATCTGTCTATAAAACTCATGTGGAACACATCATTCTGGAGGATTCGTGCAAATTCTATTGCTAAGAATTATCGAACAGAGAAGTCTAATGCTGAAATGGCTGAATTCGCTCCAAGCATAAAGTATCTATGATGCACGTACTTCTTAGGGTTCTTGATTAAAAAAAAACAATATCTGGGTTTTCTGAATGGTGTTTTGTCTCATATATTGTTTGTAGAGATACTCCATTGGTACTTTAAGGGAATGCTGGAGGAGTTAAGTACAATTATGGCTGATGATTGTGAAGATGATACTGAATCACATGATAAAGATGATATGGATCTAGATGAGAAAAGTAAACTACCCAACAGATCTGGTGACATGGATGTTGATGGATGCTATCACCAGAAAAGGCTTTTGGAGAACAGCAACGTAGTGAAAAACATTGGGACCGTTGTTCGTGATCTTAGAAATCTTGGATTTACATCCATGGCTGAAGATGCATATGCTTCAGCTATATTTTTTCTTTTGAAGGTTTGTGTGTTCTCGTCATAACTTGTTGCGTTTATCCTTGTGTAGTGGGCATGTGAAGGGAGTGAAGGAAGTATGGGACTTCTTCCTTTTGAGTCTGTAGTAAATAAGAAAGGAAGGGGTTTGGATTCATGGTCAAACCCCTTCAACTCAATTTTTATCAGCCCTAATATCTGGAGGTTTTGTTGGGGGAGTGAACGAGATTTGGTGATTAGCAATTTTGCCCCCATTATTTTCCTAACATTAGTGAATGTGAATTCTCAATCTATCCAAACAATATTGCTTCCCATCCCCTCCTTTTCCTTCTATTGCCCAAACAAAAGAAAGAGTTACCCTTGCCTTTCCCTCTCTTTCTTTGTCTTCCTCTCCTACTTACACTTTCTTTTGCTTTCCTTCACTTTTGTCCAAACATAGCGAAATGTATGAAATCCAGTAATTTCTTCTGTAGTAATCTACTTTGGTGCATCTTCTCAATTACAAGTCGCTAGTTCTTTTATTTGTGGATTGTCGGGTTTCTATAAACGTATCATAGTTGATTGTTCTTCAATTTGTATGACAGGCTACTGTTCAAAATCTGGCTGGTGAGGACTATAGAAGCTCTGCTTTGGAGTCCATTAAAGGGTGGATACAGGTGCTCTAATGTGTCATCGCACCATTTGCTTCTTTTTCTACAATAC
Source organism: Gaultheria prostrata (assembly GCA_036023075.1). Lineage (NCBI taxonomy): Eukaryota > Viridiplantae > Streptophyta > Magnoliopsida > Ericales > Ericaceae > Gaultheria > Gaultheria prostrata. The sequence continues at coordinate 55,564 of JAXBDA010000314.1, read as the reverse complement.
TATGCAATTAAAAACTTCATGTAACCACACCTTATAAGTTATAACATATAATGACGTAGTAATTTCTTTTTTAATAAATATAATGATAGTTGTTCATCTTTGCCCTTTCTTTGCAGTATGATGTACATTCTTCATCTTTTCCATTTTTTTGAGCTGTGAGGATGTGATTTGGCCTTATACAGGAAGTAACTGATGCATGCTTGGTGACTGTTGTAGTTCTACATGGTGACTGGTTGTATACAACGTTTTAATGATCCAAGCGTTGATTTATCATATGTAGGGAAGAATTTTCAGAATGCTTAGCTCTTAATACTTGATTACTTGTATTGGCTGGCAAATTGCATTTATCAGATGAAAATGAACTACATATTGAATGGTTTATTCCGTTTGCATTTCTTTAATTTCATTTTGAAGTGACCTAATGTAAATTTTTTTCCCTCCAAAAGTTTTCACCTAAATCTGCAATTTTTACTATACAATTATGAACTATTTGGTGTGCATTGTTACCGTTAATTTTCTGAGCTCCCACTATTTTATTATGAACAAATTCCTATACTACTAGCATTGAATAGCTTGTGAAACAGTTTATGATGTTTGAGGGGTATCTGTACAGGCTGTGCCTCTGCAGTTCTTGCGAGCACTTCTTGCTTACCTTGGTGACTTCATCAGCTATGATGATTCCCCATCTTCAGATCTGAAATCGCCTTTAGCATCATGCCCATCTTCATGCTTTGCTGGTATAGACAATCCCTCAGAAGGACTTGTTAGATGGCAGTTGCGGCTAGAGTATTTTGCTTATGAAACATTACAAGACTTACGAATTGCCAAACTTTTCGAGATTATTGTGGACTACCCTGACAGGTAATTCCTTGTACATTTCTCAATGTGATTGTGTAGACTCTGATACTCTTGGTGGTTGAGCAGTTAATTCTGCTGCTATTTCTTTTTTGTCTTCTAATTAGAAGATAATTGGTGTAGATATGAAGAAAAGTGGAAAATTCAATTTGTTTAGTGGTTCCTAGATACTTCGAATTTCAATTGTGCATTAGATACTAACATCGTAACCTGAAAAACTTAAAATGCCAACTGTGTTCCTGCTACTATAGTTGATGTTTCCAACATGCATTGATGATGTTCTACCTATCTTATTTATTGTTTGATTAGGATATTGATTCTTGTTTCATTCCACTGTTGCATAATACTTGGTTGGGCAAATAGCGGTAATGTTTAAGTTGCTTGTGGTGCACATTAGCTTATAGAATGTTTCTTTATCTTCTCCCAAATCATCCTTATTTAGTTTTCTTCCACTAGAGAGGTATATGGAGCTGGTTTAAACTCCAACAATTTTGAATTTTGGTTATTTTCTTTAATTTAGTACATAGTTACCTACTCCCTCCATCCCAATTTATTTGTCCTTTTTATGAGTTCGTGCCACTTTTTAATTGATTATATCTCTTAATTTACATTGTTTTACGTGATTTTGAAAACATTGTCTTATAGAACTAATTGAGATCTATCAAACAAGATCTATATTGAATATAAAATTCATTAACAATTTAATGTTATAACTAGTTTTTATCTGGTTAGAATAGAACGAGGGACCAAAATTTGGGGACGGAGGGAGTATTTTGAAAGGATCGGTTAGGCATCTATATGATGCGAACCGAAATGTGATAAAATCTAGAAATGGATATATGAGAAAGGATCCCTAAACTTGGGATACAAGGAGCAAAAGATCTCAAAATATAATTCTTCAAATATCAAAAACTAACTAATGAAGACTCTAGACACCAATTTATAGACTCAAGACCCCACACACACTAAAGGACGCTAAAATGACACAACTACCCTTAATTCTACTGCATCAAGACTCCCCCTCTAAAGGAAAACAACTTGTCCTCAAATTGGACAACAATACTCAAACAACTAAATAAAGAAAACATAGAAATATTTATTATGCAGCTTTGAATAAGACATGTGGCTGCATTTCCTTGATCAATGTCACCGTCATGTGATAACCCATGTTCAATACAAGCTTTCGTTTGTGTACATCCACCACATCTATGCTTTTGTGCAATGAGATCATCCACTTACCATGCCTCTTGTGATTCAAAATTTCTTCCTAGTAGCTCATTGTAGATACCCTTTAAGTCATGCCATGAACTATCCACCTTGGCATGTTGGAAAACCTCCACACTATGCTCTAAACTAGCTCGACTGAAGACCATTCCCAATGGATCAACAAGCTGTCCCAAGAAGTACTTGTTCACTTTTGGTAACTTTGGAACTTGTTCGGGCACCGCAACAATGCGAACTTAAACATCTTGCACCAAAGACAATCCAAGAGGCAAGTTTTGAGAACCATCATCAAGTTTTGGCTCTAGGAAGTCAAAAGCAATCTCATTCGTCTTTGGTAACACAGCCCATGAAAGATCAACTCCATTCCCTTCTTCTTGTCTCATTCGTCTTTGGTAACACACCCCATGAAAGATCAACTCCACTCCCTTCTTCTTGTACTTGTTCTTCATTATTGCCACCAATATCCTCAAGTCCTCCTTCATTATCACCACCAATATCCTTATTTGGATACTCATCATACACGGGAACATCTTCGAAGTCATTCCCAAACTCTTCATTTGCAAACTCATCAAAGACAGGCTAGTCTTCAAATTCATCTCTAATCTCAAAGACATGTTTAACACTAAGAACACCTTCAAGTTCTTCACTTGGGTATTCGTCAGGAAACTGATCGGAACGGCCGGATTAGCCCAGGATTATGGGCGTAACGGAACATAGAGTGAGCTGTACCATTTTCCTTGCGGTACGGGATGTCTCGGCCTGTACCGGCCGGAACGGGATAAGATTGATAACTCTGATTTCAACAGCAAATCAGACCCGGTCAACTCAGTCACAAACCCAGTCAACTCAGCAAATCAGTTACAAATGAAATTTATCAGCCTCAAATCAATTTAACCCCAAATGCTCGGTCAACTCAGCAAACCCACTATCCAAGAGCAAGAATCAAAGTTGAAATACTCTAATCTAATGTAGTCCCAAGTAAGCTGAATCATGCTAATTGGAGATCAGCAAACTCAATATCAAGTCAGGAACAAAAGGCAGAGCTAAATCGACCCAGGTAGGAGTAGATCTAGGTTCGAAAACCCTTGTCACAAGCAGATTAGAGCTCAAAAACCGTGGTAGGAGCAGATCTAGGGTTCGAACAGTATGACCCACTCGGTTCTGTAGTGAGAACACAAAGATTAGGATTTGAATAGGCTCGAATCACGTCCAATAGCCTTCGAATCAGCTTAATAGGGAGCGATTTACAGAAGTCACGCTTCAAAAATAGTGATTCCATTGATTTCAAACTCATCAGTTGGATTAATGCTCGAATCAGGTTGTATGGTACTCAAAATAGGGTTTCCTGATGGTTTGAGATCTGGAATCCGTTTGGGTTTTAAAAAAATGGAGAAATCACTCGATTGTGAACTCGAAATAGGTAGATTAGGGTTCGTATAGATCGATTGGGGATCAAAATAGACTGATTAGATATAATTTTGGTAAGATTTTGACTGAAACGTCGAACGAGTAGGAAGCTGTGATTTAGGGTTCCGGCGAAACTTTCTGGCGGGGTTAGGGTTCCAGTGAGATGAGTGGCTAGGACCTGAGCCTAGACGCTCTGATACCAAATGATGCAAACCAAAATATTATCAAATCTAGAAATAAATATATAAGTGAGAGGATCCCTAAACTTGGGATACAAAGAGCAAAAGCTAAAATGACACCTATCTATAGACTCAAGACCGTACACACACTAGAGGACGCTAAAATGAAACAACTACCCTTAATTCTACTGCATCACTGTATGTCCGGGCTTCTTCCATCCTAACCAGATAAAGAGATGATGTTTTATTAGACAAAAGCAGCCAGGTAGACCGTTTAGAAATTAAGCTCGCCTGCTGGTGACCAGTTAGTGGATGCTGACCGTAGAACCTTCTGTCTCCTATCCTAACTTCAAAGTTACATGCACTATGTTCACTTTTCCAAAATAGCAGGGATAGGGCGTTACATTTCTTGATTTTTGATTTTAGGCCTTAGGTAAAGATAGTTTTTACCGATTGAGAGTCAACCCTCATTTAAGTCTCTCTGGCATGAACTGGACCAACTGGTATACAAGATTGTAAACAGCAGTTGTGGTCGCAATAATGGTAACATCAACGTGATGTGGTTGCTGTGCGTAACAGGCATAGCGTAACGGTGGTGGCAACTTAAGACATGAATTTTGTTCTTCATCTCATGGTTACAGGGTGTAACGTTGTAGTTTAACTCGTGGCGGTAACCACCCGTACCATTACACAATGGCGTTCTGTAATGGTCGCAGCCAGTTTTTAAAACCATCCTTATCACGAAAAGATGTTCAACGAGTTGTAGAAACATAAGTGATAGGGTTGAATGAGACTTGAAACAAAGTGACACTTAACAGGGCACACTAACTCTATACATTTGCTATTGTTCGGAATTGTGCAGCTCTCCAGCTATTGAAGACTTGAAACAATGCCTTGAATATACTGGACAACACTCAAAGCTTGTTGAATCATTTATATCTGCATTAAGATATCGTTTGCTTACAGCTGGTGCTTCAACCAATGACATATTGCACCAGTATGTTTCAACTATTAAAGCGCTTAGGACAATAGACCCTGCTGGAGTTTTTCTAGAAGCGGTCGGCGAACCAATAAGGGAGTACCTGAAGGGGAGGAAAGACACAATTAAATGCATTGTGACTATGCTAACTGATGGGACAGGTGGAAACTCCAATGTCCCAGGAAATACTGGGGATAGCCTTCTTGAAGAATTAAATAGAGATGAAGAAAGTCAAGAAAACATTGGTGCAGATGATGATTTCAGCACTGATGACAAACAGGCATGGATCAATGCCCAACGGTATGTATCTACTTTGGCCGTAGATGAAATGAATTCAAAATTTTGAAATACAGTTGGAGGTGAGGAGATGCCGTATTTGAAATCTGACACACTTCTGGAAACGAAATCAACCTTTCAGCTGGGAGCCTGACCCAGTAGAAGCTGATCCCTCGAAAGGTAGCAGGAATCAAAGGAAGGTTGACATACTTGGCATGATTGTTAGCATTATTGGTTCAAAAGATCAGCTAGTTAATGAATATCGTGTTATGCTAGCTGAAAAGCTTCTAAACAAATCAGACTATGACATAGATACAGAAATACGTACTTTGGAACTCCTCAAGGTATGCAGTCTATGCAAAATAATCTAATATTTCTGTTAGTTTTGTAAGAGTCTACTGGACGTAGTTGATATTTGGCTTTTTTAGTTTCTGTTAGGTTCAGCTTCTTGATGCTCTAATTCGTGTTGTTATCTTCCAGATACATTTTGGAGAGAGCAGCATGCAAAGGTGTGAAATAATGCTTAATGATCTGATAGATTCGAAAAGGACAAACACAAATATAAAAGCAACCATAATGCAGCCATCTCAAGCAGGTTTGCCTTTATACACATTTTTGTACTTAGTCGTAAGTAGGTATTCTTTAACTGTGTTTCTTTTCAACTTTTCCATTCATTAGAAGCCTCAGTACCTGCACTTGCAATCTTTAAAAAGTCTATTTCCTATTTCTACTGAATATTTTCTTAAGCATCTTGTGAGTGACTGTTTTCAATTGGTTCATAGGAGCTGAGGCATTGGGGGGTAATGGGGTTTCTCTAGATATGTTGAATGCTACCATTATATCTTCAAATTTCTGGCCACCTATCCAGGTATGCAGAAGAGTAAACTATTTTCATGTCCACTCTTCATGTAAAACAGCTCTTCCGAAATAGAGGATAAAACATGTTGATACTTTTATGCATGTCATTTGCACCTTCCCTTTCTTCTTCCTTTGTGTTGTCTCGTTGCCTGTGGACTTTGAATTTTCATTTCCCACACTTTGGTCTTTCATTTTGTTATCATTGCATTTCATGAACGAGGTTCGTTGCTTTGTTGTAACCTTTAAGAGAGTTGCAGGATGAAGCATTTAACATACCTGAGCCTGTGGACCAACTGCTTAGCGATTATGCTAAAAGGTTCAATGAGATCAAGACCCCTCGTAAGCTACTATGGAAGAAAAATCTTGGTACTGTGAAGGTTCGGGAGTTCAAAATTTGCTTATTTTCTTTGAAAGTGCTTCTGCTGATATTTGGTTTCCCATGTGTTATTTATGTGGGGAAAAAAGTTAATCCTTTCAAGTTTCAATCTTCGTACGCACTCCCTAACTAGAAGAATGACATTTACAAATTTTCTTCTTGTTGTGCTATTTTAGTTGGAGTTGCAATTTGAAGATAGATCCCTACAATTCACGGTCACTCCTTTGCATGCCTCAATAATTACTCAATTTCAAGACCAAACAAGGTAATCATATCGTTCAGTTCAATAGGTTTAACTGCCCATTGAGGATGAGTTTAACCCATATTTTTGTCCTTGCAGCTGGACATCTAAGAATCTTTCAGCTGCTATTGGGGTACCTATTGATGTACTTAATCGTAGAATAAATTTCTGGATAAGCAAGGTTAGTTCATTTGTTCCAACACTGCGCAACGTGCCTGTAGCATTCATCAAAATCGTTTTTTATTCCTTTTCTCTTGGTGATGAAAAATTGGAATTACTTTAAGCCTTCTTATACAGACATTTTCTTCTGAATTCATAATTAAACTGGTCATCAGTTGGGTCTTTAAGTATTCAATTTAATCATCATTTTGCCTATTTATTGTTCAAGTTGAGTAAAAAATTTTGTACATACCTATGAAATGTGATGTCAAAATAAGGACAACAATCCTAGGGGAAAACAATTGATTTTAGCCTTATACCTTATTTTTTCCTCAGGGAATTCTTTCTGAGTCATTGGGAGCAGACTCTAATGACCACATATTTACCTTGGTGGATGGTACTGTCGACACTAGCAAGACTGTTACTTATCCTGGAGGCTGTGAGGAGCTTTTAGTGGGTGATGATGATGGAGACAGATCAGTGGCCTCTGTTGAGGATCAACTACACAAAGAAATGACTGTTTATGAGGTAGGTTGATGAAATAATATTATTACTGGCCAAATATCTTTGCTAATAATATTATAACTGCTTTGTTTTCCACAGTGGTCTCATAACTCAGCTATCTATTTCTTTTAAACCCCATTTCCCTGACTGCAAGTATTATGCTATGTCTCAGTTGTGTGGCTCTTTTGGGTAGTTATGGATTTCAGGAGAACTGGAGAAGGGATGTAAGGTTCAATTTCAACAAAAATTTAAGAGATTTAGCTATAAGTGGCTTGTGGAACAAAAGTGGATAATAGATGTAGGTAGAAGAGATTTATTTCATAGGAATTTTTTTGTGCAAGAACAAGTACTTAGCATGAAGAATTTCAAATCACCTATAGACTACCAAATTTCCATCTCAAATCCATTATGATAAGGCTCCCAAGCTGTTGAAATCCACATTTATCACAACTTTGTATTGCGTGTTGAACATAATTCACTAAGTGGAACATTAAGACTGCCTAGTGCTTGTAGAAAAAAGAGGGGACCAACATTTCCCTTGATGGGGAGAGAGACTGTTTTTATTCCCAACTATTATGGTACCTCTCGCATCAAAGTAATGAGAAGACGATTCCTCTGACAAATATTTGAGAACAATGTATTAATTAGTAAAAAATCATAGCTATGAAGTATATTAAGTCTCAAGAGTCATTTGGATCTTTGATAACTTGCTCTAAGTTGCATAATTTCCCTATCCACTTCTTAATGTACTCTTGTTTTTGTTGTAGAAATTTATCACAGGGATGCTAACAAATTTTGGCAGCATGGCATTAGATCGAATTCACAACACTCTCAAGGTCATAATCTTTTTTGTTATGTCCTAGAAACGGCAATTTAGGTGAGATCTATTTTGTCACAGGGAACTACTGACAAAACAAATATACCCTGCAGATGTTTTGTGTAGCTGATCCTCGTTATGACAAGTCACTCCAACAGCTACAAAGCTTCTTATCTGGTCTAGTTGCAGAAGAGAAGTTAGAGCTAAGAGATGGAATGTATTTTCTGAAGAAGTGATGAACCGATGACACATGCAGTATCTTTCATCTGGTCAAAATCTTGGCATAAAAATCATGGTAAGACTTCCTCCTAAAAGCCTTAGGACCCTTCTAATGTTGGCTACAGTCAGAGCTTCACACCAGCCATGAAGCTAATTTGAGCAAATATTTAACGAGCTTCAATAGGCTTGGTTCGTTTATACTCCCTCCGTCCGTCCCCAAATAAAAGTAGAGTATTCCATTTTGGGTTGTCCCTTAATAAGTGTGTTTTGAAAAGTTAATGGGTAAAAGTTTGTGCACTTATTATTTTGCCCTTTTGAAAAGTTTATGGGGAAAAGTGGAGGTAAAAGGTATAAATTGGAGATAAAAGTTGATGTGAAATTTGTAATGATGATATTCTTTAATAAGTTCGATTTATGAAACAACACATGTAAATAGGGACGGAGGGGTAGCTCTCAAGCTGGTTTCAAGACTCAAATCAAATTAATAATGACCCTTTCTCAAGTATCTTAGTTTTTTTATTATATACTCCTAAAGTGCATATGAGACTGTTGAGATAAGTTCAAGCCTAGCTCAAAAAGGTAGCGAGTTTCAAAATATGTTCAAGCTTTACGAGTTTACATAACGAACCAATCAGAGACAACATTATGATGGGCTGAAGGTTGATTGAGCTCTAATAGCTTGATCAATATACAGCCCTAGGTATCGTTAGAGTGCAGGTTTTCCTTTTGCTTCTTTCGCCAGATTATGGATGCCTCGCAGGTCATGGGAAATGCATATGTTCAGTATTTTGCAGAGTAAATATTGCGCCAGCGGACTCGAGAGTTTTGGCTTTCATCAGGCCAAAGTTTAGCCTATTCAAATACAAGTCTGTAAAGAACATCAGATCTTTGTATAAAGGTTGAGCTTCAAGTCGTTGCAAGCATGTTTGGGATCGTCCTGTGCGATCTGTAGATGGCAGAATATTCTGCATGTGGACCTTCTAACTTAAACTTTGTGTTGCAAGCTGGGATTGGATTCAAACTTCAATATAGAGCTGAAGTGACGCATATATATGGATGATCATGAGTTAGAAGGGAAAGGAAGTGAATTCTTTTTTGAAAGTTATGTTGGGAGTACTATTATCTCGAAACATTTTACATTTCAAAATGTAATTTATCCTTGATGATTGTCCATAAAGTAGTATCGTGATGTTATAGGTGTCCACATTGTCAAGTAGCCTATCATGAATGAAATGATTATTTGTAGTTTGCCTCTTCTTTATTTTTTTGCTCGGCAAAAGAAATTTATTAATCTTTGAAAGAAAAACAAAGATTAAAAGGACTTAGTTTGCCTCTTCTTTATTTTTTTGGTAGGCAAAAGAAATTTATTAATCTCTGTAAGAAGAACAAAGATTAAAAGGATCAAGGGTAAACAAAAACTACCCGAGACCAAGAAAGACATCGGCAAGATACCAATAAAAGTTAATATAGGCCGTCAATGGGTCAAATATAGGCCCCCTAGGATTCACACTTGCGTCTTTTCTTTTCTTTTTTGGGGATTATATATGGTTATTTTTAACATTACTACTTAACGTGAAAAAGTCTTTATGCACGTATTTCTAAGCATAGTTTCGGGCAAAACTGTATCAAAAAATGTTTGGTATATGAGTGTTCATTACTCCGTGTGGGCGATGTGCATCAAACGTGCCAGACATATCTATTTTCAAATTTTTGTAATTTTGCATTACTTTACTCAAATAAGTATATAAATACCAACCACGGGGAATTTCAGTTAAAAAAAAAAAAAACTGGGAATTCCATCCAAAAAAAAACTACGGTAAGGAAAGATAAATATATAGACAACGGACATTTTTAATGTTACTCCCACCGTCCCAAATTGCTCTTTTTTTTTTTTTTTTTTTTGAGAACCATGCATTTTGCAAGCAAAAAATAGTGTATCCGCATGAATTCTTTTTCAAAATATTTTACATCAATTTAAAGATCTCATTGAGAATAAAATATTGGAGTAAATTTTTCAGGAAAAATCTCATAACTATATTATTCTTTTGTGCAAAATGCACGATTTCCACAAAACGGAGAGCAATTTGGGGGGAAATTTTTGAGTGCAAATAGGATAAGGTACGCGTGGTGCCCGAGTGCCAATCTCGACCGTCCAAAATCATACGGTCGAGATGGGCATAGGGTACTGCCACGTGGTACCCCAGCCGACGCCCAAGTTTTTCTCCAATTTGGAACCGGGGGGAGGATTTTTTTAAGGGTAAAGGACAGTTAACCCTTTCAACTATGACCCATTGCCGACTTGCCCCCTAATTTGAACAAAAATTATTGTGACACACTTTGTGCCACAACCCCACTTACATGGGGTGTGGGTCCCACATGGGCCCCACATGCGGGCCCCACACCCCATGTGAGTGGGGTTGTGGTTGGTTGTGGCACAAAGTTTGTGTATGTATCATTATTCAATGTTGAATTAGTTTAGTTAGTTGCAAGTGGGTGATAGTTGAAGGGGGTATATGTAATTTACCCCATTGTTAACAAGAAATACTTTCACGTGGTAACAACTAAAGTCCCCCCCCATATAGCCGTTGCCGTTACAACAAGTGAGACCCAAACAGCGAAATAGATATAAAATGGATGCAGAATCTGACCGTTACATCCCCTCCTTTTTAAAACAAAAACAGAAAAAAAAGAATGAATGAATGAAAGAAAGAGCACAGCACTAATCAAAGCTGAGAGAAACACAAAAAGCAACAACACAACCCAACACAGAAATGGAGGATTTGATGATGCAACAGCTCAGGTCCAAAGCCACGGAGTTTCTCCTCAGAGAAGAATGGAATGAATCCATCCAAGCCTACTCTCACTTCATCTCACTCTGCCAAGAACAGATCTCCAAAAACACCCATCAAAACCCAAATCACCTCTCGAATCTCAACAAATCACTCTGCCTAGCCCTCTCCAACAGGGCCGAAGCTCGGTCCCATCTCCGGAATCTCACGGAAGCCTTGGCTGATTGTAAGAAAGCACTGGAAATCGAGAGTGCCCATTTCAAGACTCTGCTTTGCAAAGGCAAGATCTTGCTCAGTCTCAACCGGTATGGGAAGGCTTTGGACTGCTTCAAATTGGCTCTTATGGATCCCCAATCTGGTTCAAATTCTGAATCCATTAAGGGGTATCTGGAGAGATGCAAGAAACTTGAATTCTCTTCTAGAACTGGAGCTTTTGATTTATCTGATTGGGTCTTAAACGGGTTTCGTGGAAAACATCCGGAAATCGCGGAGTACATTGGTGCAGTTGAAATCAAGAAATCCCAGATAGGTTGTGGGCGTGGCCTTTTCACAACAAAGAATGTTGATTGTGGTACTTTGTTATTAGTAACCAAGGCAATTGCCACTGAGAGGGGTATAATGCCTAGTTCCAAAGATGAGGATTTGGGTCGCAATACCCAATTGGTTATGTGGAAGAGTTTGATAGGTGAAGTAGTTGAATCATCCACAAGAAGCCACCGAACCCATAGATTGATTAGTACGTTATCTACCGGTGAAGAAGAGGATACACTTGAAGTGACCGATGTGAGTCTATTTAGACCTGAAGCAGAGGAGAGTGGGTTTTTGAATGAGAATCTTGATATGGGTAGAATATTAAAAATATTGGATGTGAATTCTGTTGTCGAGGACGCGGTTTCATCCAAAGTTTTGGGCAAAAATAGCTGTTACCATGGTGTTGGGCTATGGCTACTTCCCTCCTTCATCAACCATGCATGCAACCCTAATGCACGGCGATTGCACGTTGGTGATTACATGATGGTTCATGCTTCTAGAGATATTAAGGCAGGTGAAGAGATCACACTAGCGTATTATGATGTGCTTTCGCCTTTGAGCAATCGTAGAGAAAGCGCGAAAACTTGGGGATTTGATTGTTGTTGTAAGAGGTGCAAGTTTGAGGAGGGTATTATGGGGAAACATGAGATGAGGGAGATTGAGATGGGTATTGACAGGGGATTGGAAGCGGGAGGGATGGTTTATAGGTTGGAGGAAGGCATGAGGAGGTTGAATGCAAGGGGAAAGGAAAAGGGCTACTTGAGGGCATCTTTTTGGGAAGTTTATTCTGAAACTTTTGAGTCAGAGAAATCAATGAGGCGGTGGGGAAGGCGGATTCCGGCAATGGAGGCTGTGGTGGATAGCGTTACGGAAGCGGTGGGAAGTGATGAGAGGGTTTTGAAGGTCGCGAAGGAAGGATTGAAGAGAAAATGCGGTGGCGGTGGGATGGTGGAGATGGAGAGAGCTATGAAACTGGGAAGAGGAGTTTATGGGAAGGTGATGAAGAAACAAGCAATGAGGACTCTGCTTGAGCTTTGCATTCAAGAGTAAAAGCTACTATTTGTCCAATAGCTCTTTGTAGTTACGAATTTTTTTCAGTGCTCAGGCACAATTGTTTTGGTTTTCTTGACCACTAATTGTTTTTTTGAAGGAAGTTATCAAAGCAGTTAACTTTCAAAGCATTGGAAAGTACATTTCTCATGCATGTCTGTGCTAGTCCTAGAAGGAATAGTTAAATTTACTTATTTTCAAAGAACGGCACAGTGGTTACAATTGCTACTTTCAATATGATTCCTCAATCTCTTAATACATTTTGAGTGGGGAGATGATGTCCGTCCATGAAATATAATTCCACAGTAAGGCCACGGTTAAGGTAAGCCTTCTTTGCTTCTTTAGCCTCTCAGGAAGCTATTTCACGATTGATTTGAGACAGAGGAACAATGTATGGAGCAGTGATGCGTGGGAAAAAGTGAAGCCTGGTGGTGTAAATTTCTGTCCCCTTCGATTTTGGGTAGCTAGGGAACTGGAGTTTGGTCTTTTTTGTGTACGGGTTTCTTGGTTGGTGACATACATTGCTTGTGAGTTGTATAGTTCATGGCGTAGGGGATTTCTGTGGTGGAGATGAGGAAGGCATGGGAAAAGAGTCCTATGACTCCTATTGTGTTTTAATCTGCTTAGCAACGGGAAGCTCTGCTGAATGGCGAAGGAGATCTTTCGTTTGGGTCCAAGTTCGTTTCGCAAGCTCAAGCTTTCTGTAATTACGGCCTCGAGTCTCTAGTCGAAGAACATTTTGCTGGCTTTCTAGAAGTTCTTACTTTTTATTTCTCCACATTTGCTATAGAATTTTTGTTTGACGAGTTTCAGTCTCCTTTATGAATTTATGGGGTCTGATTTTGTTCATTACTATTTCATACTCATTGTTCAAGTTCTTTAACTCACTTCACAAATGCTTCTTGCAGTACTGGGTTCCATTACCGATGTTTGTTGTTTACGTGGCAGATTAACTGATAGTACAATAATTCACCGTTAGATACTTACCACTCAATCCGTTGTAATAATTCCTCTAGCATCCCGGATGAGGAAGCATGGGTGAAATAATGTGATTCTCGGCCTTGTGCGAACAATGTCATGGAAATGACTATGCATTTACGGCAATGTCTATGGGTTTTAGAAATATTGTGTCTTAATATTAGAAACGAAGATAGTGATTTTTTTTTTCTTTTGATGGTGACTAATTCCAGCCGGCCTACCCTGTCACCCAATTCAAGGCCTCCAGTTACATTGAACCACACAGAATTATTGTTAGTGACAATCAAACACGAGACCTCCAGGAATTACCCCATGGGATGTTAGACTCCTTAACCCCAGGCCACTTGTGCTGGTTAACAAAAATGATTACTAGCCAACAATTACTGCAAAAAGGAGGTTAGCTACAACCATTGGAAATATTTTTATGTTAGTGCTATGTCAGACAATATCTTTCTGGACTTGCTTTTGTTTTCAAGGCCTTCGCTATATGTTGTTGTTTTGCTACAGGAAACTTTCGAAAAGAATGGAGTATCAAAGTTTTGGGAGCATTTTGATGTTTTAAGCATTGTGGCAGCTCTAGAAATGTATTTGGACCCTGTATGTACATGTGAGTTTCTGCTGTGGTTTTCTGCATAACAGTATATTTGTTTACTTAAAATCTTTATTTTCTTGTCAGAAAAAATGCGTTGTGGTCTTGTGTATAAAGATTTGAACTTCTGTTTTTAAGATGTTCTGTATTGTGCAGCCAACTAGTCACATGCTCTGCCGTTCAAAAAAAAAAAAAAAACACCCCAGTCACGTGCTCTGAAATTCATAAGTTTAATGTCTAATCTTTTGGTTATTCATGAACATTCGTACCTTTGGATAGAATGTTGTGGGGCATAATTTGCATTTTGCACTTTACAGAGGTGAACTAACCTTCAAATATCCCTATATTTTCCAGTGTTATTCTAAATTTTGATATCTTTACCTTGGGCTTGAAGTAATTGTTAAATCTACTTATTTCCATAGAAAATTGTTAATCTATACCAAAGTCATAATGTAAACTTGAGAAAACAGCACAGTGGTTATACTTGCTACTTCGAATGTGATTCCTGAATCGCTTAATACATTTTCAGAGGGGAGATGATTTCCGTCCATGAAATATAAATCCACATTAAGGGCACGGTTAAGGTAAGCCTTCTTTGCTTCTTCAGCCTCTCTGGAAGCTATTTCATGCTTGATTTGAGACACAGGAACAATGTATGGATCAGTGATGCATGGGAAAAAGTGAAGCCAGGTGGTGTAAATTTCTGGCCCCTTCGATTTTGGGTAGCTAGGGAACTGGAGTTTGGTCTTTTTGGTGTACGGGTTTCTTGGTCGGTGATATGTACTACATTGCCTGTGAGTGGTATAGCTCATGGCGTAGGATATTTCTGTGGTGGAGATGAGGAAGGCATGGGAAAAGAGTCCTATGACTCCTAATGTGTTTAAATTTTTATCCACTGTTTATTGAGAGATATGACTAGGACCTCAGCCTTAGGTCTTGGGCCTTGGGGGTACTGGAAAAAAGAGACAAAGCCAGTGGCTACACTGTTTTCCCTTAATAATTAGAGGCCTATGTGTTCATGAAAAGAAATTTTTTCCAAGGGGGTGCCAAACTGCCACCTATGAAAAATTTCATCAAATTCGACCCAATCATCCAAAGATCATGAAAAATGGAAAAAAAGCTTTATAGATTTAAATCAACCTACCCTATGACCAATTTGTTTTTTAATCACATTCTCTGTGGTTATTGTATAGGTGCAAAGAAGAACTGATATTCTTCTGTGGGATTTTTTTTTTGGGGATAATTGCTGGTTTAGGTTTGTTTTGTGGAAGGTGAATATATCAGTTGTGGTACTGATTCTACTGAAATAGTTTCTACTCTAGTTTTTCTACAAATTTAGTTGTTCTGCTGGAATTGTTTTTGCTCTAGTATTTCTACTGATTCTGTTGTTCTGTTGAGTGTGTTGTAATCGATTGCGGTACTGGATTAGTCTTTTCCCTCATCTCCTACCTTTTTAGTGGTCAACTACAGTCATTCCGTACTTAATACTAGACATTTTCTACTTGAGAGCTGGGTTGGCTGGTTGCATGCATTGGTCTTTGTGTGTATCAAACTTCGTTTAAAAATGGTTCCAGTACAATAGATCAAAATGAGGTTCAAGATGATTACATACTATTTGGCTTCCTTTGTAGCTCTAATATAAATTGACCTTAGGAAAGTTGACAGTGGTAGTATATTGGAGCATACGGTGTTTGATATGTAATTGGATACTTTCATCTATTTAAATCTCATACTTTGGGTTATGCTTTTCTTGCGGATAAGTTTTGAGGCTTTGAATTTATAGCTATTAAATTAGGAGTATAGTGGAGTATATTAGACGTGCTTCTTGATCCCTTAGTACTTTGCTAGTCGAATCTCATTCATAAACATCATAATCATGCACTTTGATGACTAGCGGATTAGTTGGGAAGACTAGGTTCTCTAATGCCCAAAGTTATGGGATTTTTGGGTTCAATACAGAGACAAGAAACTCACATTTTAACATTTTGCAGATGTAGTAATTTTCCTCCCCATAGACCCAGTATTTCTCCTCAACCCAGTTATCTGAACCCCATAAGCACTTATTTTATGTTTCTCGGAAACTGTGATCTTACATAACTTTATATTGTTTTGGCTTTCTCGTATTGTGATTGTTACTGTAAAAATTGTTTAAGTGCTTACTTTTAAAGGGCACAATTTTTAGATTAGGCCTTGGACAGTAAAAACCCTTGGACAGGCCCTGGTTAGAGTGGGGGCTTTTGGGGATAGCCTCAGAAGTGGATTGGAGTACTGATGAAGGGTGGCAATGGAGGCTTGGTGGTGGTGTGTGGCAGAGGTTCGGGCAAGGACGGAGAAGAAAGGAGAGGGCGAGGCTGGGTTTGTTGTTTTCCCAATGGATCTGGCTCCTCTCTGGTAATGGGAGAGAGCTTCCCATTTAGTTCTCTTTTTTTGGCCTACACCGGGGCACATCGACGATCAGAGTTGTAAATTATGTAGATCTCGTCGATAATTCAACCAATCCAAAATTTATATTGATCGGATACCGTTTGATAACTAATCAGATTACATTAAGTTTGAAAAAATGTACTATGAACACTGAATCGAGTCACTTTGTTCCACTTTTTTCAAGATAAATGTTTTTAAATCAGTTATCAAAACAGCATATGACCAACACGAATTTTGACATGGTTGACCTTCTTGACGAGATCTATATAATTTATGATTTCGATCATCAATGTGAGATTGGTATGGGCCTGAAAAAAGAGGAACTGGACAGAAAGCTCCTCTCCCATTACTATAGAAGAGTGAATCCTTTCCCTTCCATAATTTATTTTCAAAATTTTTTGTTTCTTGTATTTAGTCATGTTTTAACAATTTATTTATTATTTTTTACCTGATGTATATGTTATAGCTGTGTTCCAAAAGTAAAAAGTTTGTTAAAATATTTAAAATATAGCATAATAAACACAATCTACTGCTGGTTCACACACATTTAAGATCAGAAAAAGAAATCATACACGAATAAAACATATTTACAAGATGTAAATATTTTATGTTTTTAAGACCACATATTCATAATGGGAAAACAAGAATAAATAAAACTAAATTATACAAGAGTAACGGTTACCCACAGATATCTTGAATGAAATTTATTACCACAAAAAGGAAAAATTGTTCTCGTAAAACATTGTGCATTACAGGTTTCTTTTCCCCTTCCGATGTCACGGACTCCCTCGCACGCAACCTGCGAGGGGTACCCAGAAACCAAAATGTTCCATTCCGGATTCTATCGAACATGCACCATGCATCCCCTGAAACTTCTCTTAATATGTACTTGATCACACGTACACTCAAATGGCAGTCATGAAACTGGTAATTAAATTCCCATAAAGTGGTTGAAATGGGGGCATAGTGCAATTCTGAGGTCTACCAAGCTGCGTACACCGTGACATCTGATGACGATGTGGAAGGAGTCAGCGCTATGGTGGTTGTGGCGATGGCTAGGTGGTGGTGTGTTTCAGTGAAATTAACAAGGGGTGTAAAATAGTATATGGCCCCAACTCTAATCCACGTCAACCACGTTACCAATTCACACTTCTTTTTTGTCTCCAATCTCTACATTTAGGGGCTCCATGTTCATCCATATACTATATTACAAAATTTAGGTTGGGTGTTACATCAAAGCTATTTGGTATTTAATCCCCACATGGTCTTCTTGTAATTGAAATAAAATTACATCCGGAGGAATAGTAAAAAAAACTAGTAAATCCCTATATACACACCTAGTCAATTTTGTTCATTTTCGGAAGTTGTTAGCACACAATAAAAAAATTGACTTCGTTCATCATTTCATTTCACGACATCATTCATTGGGTTCCGTAACTTCGAACAAAGTGAAATTGTTAGGATAAAAAAATCTGCACACTTGTGACACTTCTAACACAACACTATACCCGCTGCCGTGGATCGAAAAAAACACTATATCCGCAGCAGAGTATACAAAAGGATGGATAAATTTTGTTTAACCATAAGGATTTGAGTTTTACATAGAAAACCGAATAGGTTGCCACAACTCCAATTTTTTCTTGTATGAACTCAGGATATGGGATCAGTACCTAGGGCCGGAACTTTATACCGTGCTTTTCTTTTGGAAGATTAAAAGATTATGTGTTGAAGTGGTGTGAAGTAGTGGTGGCTTAAACTTCCGAGCTTGGTGCTCGATGTTACATAGTTAGGTTAGGTTTAGCTAGATAAGAAAGTGGACTTATTTATTCTAAAAGTTTTTGCATTTGTTTGTCTCCCGTTAAATTTTTTTGACTTATTGGATCGTCTCGATAGAAGGAATTGAAAAAGTAAAAATCTTTAAGCCAAACTTTTTTTTTTTAATAAAGAGAAAATAAATCAAAAAGTGGCTTATTTTTGTCTTAATTGAAAAAAAAAATTGATTTCGATCATATTTTTATAGTTTTCCAATTCATTCATTCGAGACTAACCAAAAAATCAACAGAATTTGACGCGAAAGGGAGAAATGCGTTTTTATAATAAAAACAAAAGATAAGTCAACTTTCTTATTTAGCCAAACCTAGCCTTAATTAGCGTCACTATGCCAAATTTCACTTTTCATGGCATTAAAAGACTGCCAGTAAACGCTATTTTTGGCGTAGTTTGTATGTATGTATCAAAAGATGACAAATACTGTATGAGAATGATTTTCACATTCCTTTTTTATGAATGCGCTTCATTTCTTATCTCTGAACGAAAAAGTTACAAATACATAAAAAAAAGAGTGCAAAAGGAATCTGCAATCAGCAAAAGCAAGCAAACGCTATTAGCAAGAGTCGTCTGTTGACTTAACAGATGAGTTCAATTGCAATGCAATTTTAATCCAGCGAGAGGAATCTGCAATTTCTAGTACCTCAAGGGGTTTAGTGGCTTCGCCGGAAACCTTGTGGAAGTTTGGTGTAATTTTTCTTCACGATAATTTATTCAGGGGTTTAACTTCTTTTGTCAACAATTTATCATAAGTGGTGTTTTGGCCTAAGTAGTTAACTTAACTTTTTATTTTTTGGTGCTTAAAAAGTTTGTACTTTACACATGAGTACAAACATTTCAAGCATCAAAAAATAAAAAGTTACGTAACTTTTTAGGCCAAAACACACCTTAATTTATTATCATTTCTTTTTTATCCGAATAATTTATTATCATGACAAAAGAATTCTTTAATTGTTTTATGAAGCAGCGGTTCACGTTAAACATACATTACTCAAATTTTCAATATTAAGCACTCAATTATAGAATTCTCTCCGGTTCCTTAAATGGTCTGTCCAGTTTTAGAGCTTTTTTTAGATTCGTTCAGATGATCGGGTCCGTTGACATTTTAGACATCGCCGAGACCATTAGGCATGCTGAAATTCACCAATATCATTTTAATGTATTTTGAAACACATTTATCTCTAAAAAATGAGTTTAAAAAATATTAAGCACTAGATAAGAAACCCATTTTTTATGATAACTATTTTTACACAACAAATCAAACAATATTTGACTAACTTGAATTTCAACATACTTAATGTTCTGACAATGTCTAAAATATCAACGAATTCGATCATCAAAACTAATCCAAAAAGAGCCCAGAAAGAAGTAAACTGGACAGGACTTGGGGGCTGGAGAGGAGCGTAATCCGAATGTACTCCTTCCGTCTCCAAATTTTGGTCCTAGTTCTATTCTAACCGGGAAAAAAAAATACTTATAACTTTAAATCGGTTATGAATTTTATATTCAATATAGATCTTGTTTGATAGATCTCGTTAGTTCTATAAGACAATGTTTTCAAAATCATAGAAAACAATACTATAAATTACGAGATATAATTAATTGAAAAATGACACAAACTCCTAAAAATAACCAAAATTTGGGGACAGAGTGAGTAGTACACAAATATCATAAGCCGAACGCAAAGGGAAAACTTTATACCGTAATCACGCAAGCAAGCGTGTTCGTTTTTTGACCTTTTAAAAACTTTTCTTTCTGTTTTTTTTTCCCGGAAAGACCTTTTAAAAACTTGCGAAAGAGATTCTTCTTTCTTGACACCATGACGAAAACATGTCTCCATCCTCTCTCTCTCTCTCTCTCTCTAATTTCTTCGGTCCCGCCTGTCTTGAAAGCCCCAGAACTGGACCCTTTCTATGAGAATACCCTGAGGTCAGCATCTCTCTCTCTCTCGCTTCCCCTAGTTCTGCTTAGGGTTTGTCAAAACAGAAAAACAGAGAGAGAGAGATGAGGAGAGGAGAGGAAGAGGCGGAAATAGACCGCCTTCCGATTGACCTCCTCGCCCACATATTAGCTCTCATCACTTGCTTCAAAGATTTGGCCCAGTAAGTCTTTCGTTTTTTTCGTACAATTGATTTCAGCAAAATTCAATATTGTTTAGTCTTATTTTTTGTTCATATATTTGTGTGGGTTATGTAGGGCGAGCGGGGTATGCAGAAAATGGAAACAGGGTGTGAAGCAATCGCTGGCTAGGAGAGAGAGACTCAGCTTTGCTGGTTGGAAAATGGATGATGAATCCACTACCCGGCTTGTTCTCTACGCTTTCAATCTCAAAGACCTCGATATGTAAACCCCCCCACCCCCCCCCCCCCCTCTCTCTCTCTCTACAACAATAGTTACATATGTGTATAGATGTATATTTTGAAAAGCATAATACGTATGTAACATGTAGGGCTAATCAAAGTGCCCTAGTTTAATCTTGTGTTCGCTCGTAATCGAAAAACCAAGCTCCAACATCTTTTAGAAGCTATTTTCAAACCAAGATCAAACATACTGCTGATCGGCTTGTTCTATTTAGTGTGTTTAAAAAATTCAAGCTACTCGAGATCTGTTCGTCATCGGCTTGATTAAAGCTCATTTGAGATCAATTTGGCTAAAACAAGCCAAACTCAAATATATTTTAAAGCTCGTTAAGTTTTCAAACCAGCTTGAACATTCTAACTTTTCGGCTCGTTCAGTTTTTATATTGGCCCTATATATGTGTAAATTGTTTATGTTTGTGTATTGTTCTTTTTCTTTACTTGAAGATGAACTTTGTGTAGTTTACTTTTTAGGAGGGTAATTTTATTTTTGATGATGTTGTTTATTGGAGATTGATTCTTGTTTCTCACATATGCGTAAACTGATTGTTTTAGAGAGATTTTTCTGTTTAATAAGCATAGCAGTGAAGGAAACTGTGTTAGTAGAGGATGCTAATTCTTCTCACTGATAACATTGTCGAACGCGCCCGTTCGGATTCATTGCATCCATCGTTTTGAAATGGTGAATTAGCAACCCAAAGTGATCCTCTAATATTCTCCCAAAACTCAAATAGTCAAATATAGTAGGTTAAAAATCTGGAGAGAGCGAAAGTGTTTGGCAAAAGAAAGGGGTTATAAATTTTGCACATTGTGCTCTTAGAAGTGCGTTCGCATGAATAATTTGGAAAATAAGATTTTGCTTTATTGGATGTTTATGGCTTGGAAAAAAGTACATTTCACTATCTATCAAAGCCTTAGTTAGAAGTGTGTTTTGCATGAATAATTTGGAAAAAAAGATTTTGCTTTATTGAATGTTTATCGTATTATGATTTTGGGGGTGTGACATAATCCAATCCTGTCTCTATCCTCGTATAGATATGATACGCAAACTCAACAGAGGTGCAGCATATGCGTAAACCATAATCCATTGGGTTTAAATTCAATACCAAGATAAGGTGGTTGAGGGTGGTTATGGAAAGCTAACTCCAGGAGTCTATATAATACAAGAGCTCCCATCAGATAAAGTAAAATGTTGTTCTATCTGCCTCTCATTATCTCTCTACCAATTAAATACAAAGGGTGAGCCTCTGTATGTAGATTCTGGCTAATACCCATCGTTGTGGTTTTACTCCATCACTGGGCAGGTCGGTTAGTTTGTAGGTGCCTGTTATTCGCTCTGTTTTGAAGGATTGGGCCCATATCGAAAGTCAATAGTCCGGACCTCTCAACTTTCGCATATCTTTGAGCTCTAATAGGGAGGAAATAATCGGCATGCAAATGAAAATTAGCGGTATCAACAAATAATCGTTTGACATTGATGTTGTTATAGGCATACAAATATGGCAGACTTGTGTGTAGTCATCTGTCATCTGTATCCAGGATTTATTTACTGATTTGTTCACCTGTTCTGTATTTTCAGTTCAAGGAGTCGTTGGGGTTGCCAAATAACAGACATTGGTCTGTACCAAATATCTTCAGCAAAATGTGTCAGCAACCTGACTTCCATATCTTTATGGGGTATGACAGGGATCACAGACAAAGGTGTTGCTCAATTGGTATGTAATCACTTCTATCTCCAAAATCATGCAGTTTAATAGCAACCTACAATATTTTTTATTTTGAACTGTTCTTGCAGCTTTGTTTGTAATCCGATCCACAAAATTACCTCTCCTTCAACAAACTTCTTTTTGTTCTACTAACAATATATAGTAACTAGTTATAATAGATTAGGGTTTCACCAGAGAGGAAAAAACTAAGATAGCATGGCTGCAAAAAAAAACTCAACAAACAAATCAATAGCTGAAAAACAGCTCATGAGGCTGTAGTTTCTTTTAGATGCTATACTTTGCTTTGGATCTCTCTTGCATATATCTGCTTTCCAGGTTTGAATTGGTCTTAGTAAGACCGTGTTATCCAAAATCAAAATTTTCATCTGAATACTTCATCAGTCATTGCCATATTGCTGACAATTATCCTGGTCTACTTTGTTCTCTGTGATTGAGAATGTCGGGATGCTGATAGAAGAGACAGATATCTAGAACTAAAAAGCTGAATTTTGATCATGTTACAGCAATTCATAGAAAGATTGGATGTGGTTTTCGTTTCATTGATAAGTAAATAAGGTGTTTGTACCCAACCTCAGTCTAGTACTAAAATGGGCATGCCACATAACCTTTCAATGAAATGCATTGGGAGTTAAATTACCTAGTTTACGAGATTGTGGTTGTTGGATGTAACGAAGTCAGCTAAGGGCTTTCGTTGCAAAGTTTGAGTAGTTCAATTTTCTTGTCTGGATAATCAATGATGGAGGTCAAGTTTGAGGTTTGTCATGGCAAGGATCATAAGAATCATTTCTAGGGGTCTATCTGAACCCCCAAAAAAAAAAAAAAAAAAAAAGAAGAAGAAAGGAAAAGAAAATTATCTAGGTTTTATTGATTGAAAGTTATCTTATATTGTCTTTCAAGCATTTGCTTGCATACATATATCTCAAAAGTGCATAAATAGGTGCTTGAGTTCTATATTTTTTCTGCAACATATGCTGGGTTTGTTAATGGATATATTTCTTTTCCAACAGATTTCAAGAACTACTTCTTTGCAACACTTGAATATTGGCGGTACATTCATAACAGATGATTCTTTGTTTGCTATTGCTGATAGCTGTCCAAATTTAAAGGTGAGTTTGAAAAGTAAAGATTATTTAGGCTTGCTTTTTCAGTTATGTGAATCCCAATGTGAATGGCGGCCCTGAGGGCAAAGTTAAGGTTGCCCCAATGTGACGCGGTTGCGAGTGCGGAAATAGCCTCTTCGCTTGCTCGGGTGAGGCTACTGACATCCAACCCTTCCTCAGCCCTTGCAGTAGCAGGGAGCCTCGTCCACCGGACCTTTTTTTCTATGAACTCCCAATATGTCTCCCAACTTCTATATGCACCATAGCTGCTATTATCAACTACTTTCACAGTTATCTAATCTGTATCGCACTCTTTGTAGCCCATTATGACTTCCATATTACAACATACTATTATCTGAACATAATTTCACAAAAACATGATGCATCTCTCTCATGCCCACCCTTTTTTTTGTACCAGACTATCAGCCTCTGGAGTTGTCGTCATGTAACTGGCAGTGGACTTCTTTTTCTTGTAAATAAATGTCGGAAACTAAAGTCCATCAATGTGTGGGGTACGCGGGTTCCCTCCGATTGCTTCATTGGTTTGCTTGCCATCAGTCCGGCACTCCAGATTAAACCCAAAGAACTCCAGCTAAACATTGAAAGGGTTGCGATGGTGCCTGTATAAATTATTCAAGTACAGATTGTATCTTCATATATTCGTTCATTGGATATAGAAAGCATTTCGTACGGAGTACATATTGTTGCTTCCTGTACCCAATTATTTGGAAATGACTTCCCTCAGTCCTATATCTTTGTTCATGTAAAAAGTCTGTGTGACGAGAAATGTATTCGCAGCAGATATTACCACCGCTTGCTTTCAGCTATTCGACATGAAATAAGTTATTATGTTCGCCTGGTTAAAAAAAAAAAAAAGTAGTGTGTTCACAGATCTGGGAAACTATGTTGTGTTTTTATATCAAGGATATGTTTGGTAGCTGCAGCCAAAATCAGTTAAGTGGGGCCCTTTGCATCCTTTGCATCAAGGCACTTTGTTCTGTTAAAGAGACTGGCAATGAGTTCTTCTAATTGTTGTAATGCTTTTTGCTGGTAAGGGACGGTTGTTTAAGAATGGAACAGCTATGGGTCTCAGGACTTTGGACTCTGCAAAAATTGCCTTTCATTTTTTCGACTTTTATTGATGCTCCCCTTTTGGCTTTATTGATTCTCTCCTTATTCTTCTTCCGTAGAATGTGTTCGGATCTTGGACGAAGAAAAGGATGAATGCAAATATGCAGAATTCCCCATTAGTTCGAGTCTTTTTTTGACGATCTGCAAAGCCTTATTCCCAAGGCATCTCAATTGAGAGTTGACTGGGCTGGCTTTTCAATTGAACTCTTTGTTTGGGTCTTGCTTAGTATAACGGTTAACTGTCTCAATTGAAGTCTTATCTCATTTGGCAAGAAACTTCACGCTGAAATGCTTGATACAAGCAGGCTAAAACAAAAAATAAAAAAAATTGCTAGAGAAGGGTGTGATGAATGTTGAATTATATATACATATATAGGACACATTGATGAAGGTCGGAACACTTCTACCAACACGAAGCCAAACTTTCTTCAAATATTTGCTGCTGCTACATAGATATAACATGACCATTTCAAAACAGCCATCAGAATCCTGGCAAAATATGAGCAGAAATCATGACAGTTCAGCATGTACACAAATTTGCATTACAAGCAAATTTTTGCTCAACAAAGTACGATATTTGAAAAATATTTGTGAGGTCTTCCAGTTTATAATCTCTCTAATTTTCACTGCTTTTCTAATATTGCTGAAGTAACCAATATATCCTTGGTCTCCAAAGCCCCAGACTTGATAAAAAATCAGAAATCAACTCTTCTGACAAATAGCAAACACAGAATAGCAGAACTACAAGCACCACCTAATGTGCTCCACTGATGTAATTGAATATATCACTAGGGCTATCTCAAACATTATGCACGCATAATCGAAACAACTACATGTCCAACGGCAACGATTTAACCAATAAAGCATGGGATGCTATCATAATCTGAAGAAGCACTTAAGTTGAGAATTCCCAATGCTTGAGCACAAGGCATATGAATGCCAGTGAAGTTTTGTCTACGATATAGAAAATGAGCTTCATTTTCCACAGCACATCTTTGTTGAATCATAGCAACAATGTAAGACTACTAACTAAGCATAACAATACTAAAGACATGGTTTATCATCTAGCCGTTCAAATTTCCTGTAATAACAGCATGCGTTCGACAATGCCAATTTGGATTTTTCAGGACGCTTCATGTTCATTAGCAAGCATTATGATGACCTCTAATTTGAAAACTATACACAATTAAGCTATGGGAAGGGATTTTGGTGATGAATGAAACTTCAGTCTAATATATTATCCAACCTGATATGAGGCACCACAGCAAACAAACGGAAGGAACAACACATTTCTAAAGCAAATTTAATTTGACACATATCTCTAATAGCAAGGCCATTATTCTTGCATTAATAAGCACACTGCCATATAGAAATTCACAGCCAAGTGTGGTAGAAATACCTGAGCCACCTCCAGGCTTGTCGTAGATCTATTTTGGCCGATCTTGACCTCAATTTCTTAGCACCTTCTTGTCTTTTGACTCGGTATTTACTTTAAATATCTCTCCCACATTTAACCATATCTCATAAATCTAGCCAGCATGCCTTGACTTGGAAGGCTTGCGGTATACCTATACTAACTCCAAAATTTACGTACTAAGACACTATAACCCCAAACTCAAGGGCGTAGCTCATTGACAATCTACTCAGGCTCTTCCATATTAGTCATAATTCGAAAAACATTGCAAGGAAATAACACAAGCAGAAAACCAAGGGACTTGTGGCGTGAACTGTTGAAGCAGATCCTGTTAACTGCACAGATCCGGAAAAAGTTCCAGCAGCAGAAGCATAGGTTGGTGGAGTCCCATTAGACACAGGAGTCCCATTAGAAACAGGAGTGCTTTTGCAAACGCCAAAAGGTGCTCCTGCCTGTGAAAACCCAAAACCCACAAAAGATGCACTACTTAGGATGAATATTGTATCTTATTGTCACACACACACCCCTCTAAAAGATATATGTCATTTTCTAGAAGGGTGGAAAATCTTTCCCCAAAATAGATCTTAGGAGTCCACAATAACTGTCAACTAATGTGAACCATCAGCTTCATGCAATATGTGGAGGTTCTGTCAGCAAGTGAATAAACAGTACATCATGCCGGATCAACAAAATCAAGTACACGTTTCATTCCATGGGACATCACATCAACTTTTTTTAAGTGCAATAAACCTGGGAATATCAGGAGGGCTTTTATTTGAAACTATGGAAACCCTACCGAAGGAAGGAAACTTCCAAAATGTTACTTTCAGAATCATAGCTTTGAAAAACGTCTAATTCTTAAGTTTCATGCTGTATTTCTTATGATTGTATCTTTTAGCCAATAAGAGATTTAGGTAATACCAAGGTGAAAGTTTGCATGACTACTGAGACGAGAACTCCTGCCACATTCGTCATCCAATCTTGAAAAAAGACTTGCCTTTGCATGTGAGGAAGGAGGCAGAAAGACATGTGATATCAAAGTTTGGAACTATTCGTTACAGATCAATCTTCATTTGGAAGGCATTCAATGATCAGTCAAAAACTTGGGTCACTGCTTGGAATTTGGAGAACTTCAAAAGAACCAGGGTAAGTTGTGGTGGGGGTGTGTGGTTTAGTCCTTAATGTCTCTCGTTTTTCTGGGTGGTTTTGGTTTTTAGTAGGCTGGTTGTGGTGGGGCAGTGTCCCCTTGGCTTGTTTTTCTTGTTGTTTTGGTTTATTCCTGGCCTGGGAGGTGGAGATCAGGGGTGTCTGTACTGTTGTTGACTGTTTGTTTTGCCCAATAAAAAACAATACATGGGTAGTTGATTTTTTTTCCCCTTCTGATAACTGGGAATCGATTGAGTAACCTTTTTGCTTGAATAAACCGTATACAAAATGTATAAATAATTTAAAGAAAATAACAAAGAAGTAACACAATTGAGAATTCCATCCTATCCAAATTTAGCAATAAATAAAGTATTCCAGTCTAAGTTGAATGTCTGCCCAAAACAAATCCTAGTTGAAACTGACAAAAGACATATATAGTGCAAATCCGGCAATTACAAACCGTGATTGATAACAACTACATTAAAGAATTCCTCAACTGTTAAACTAAAATGATTTATGGACACACCTGACAAGCAGAAACAGAACTACATCCACATAATGCCTGACCATTCATTCGATCCAGAGCGTCAAAAACACCTCCTCCATCGCTTCTCTGCATAATTGCCAGTCAGATAACTTAATTGAGGGGAAAAAAGCATTCACATACGTTCCATTTCCCTTGAGCTTAGATTTTAATACCATGTAAAAGTTTACTGCCAAAAAGTTCGGTATTGCATTCCCTGCTGCTTTATAACATGTACCGACCATATTAAGCAGCGAAGCTGAATTCTCTTTGCAAGCATCAGCTTCAACCGGGAATGTGGGGAAGTAATTCTGCAGAAAAAGAGATGAGCTCCTCGAATTGAGCGGCTTTGATTCCTTTCTGTTTGGACAAGAGCCTTGCACCACACCAGGATCCCCAGCTGAAACCCATTACAAGTAAATCCTTAACCGGGTTGCTAACAACAATATCTATAAAAATAAAAAGACAAAACAAAACAAAACAAAAATATCACCAACAAAATAGTAGCCTCATCTCAACAATACTTACGTTCATTTTCCACCATATACCTCCACTGATAAGCAATTCCTTCACCAGTTTCCTTCGAAGAGTCGGAAGTGAAAACCAGTAACCGGTGGTTTTGTTGAACCATATCAGTCACAGTGGGCCAATCTTGACCTCTTTTTGGCATCTTAGATACCGGAAACCAGTACTTAACTAACCCCGCATCAGTGAACAATTTCGTCAAGCCTTTGGGGGTATGCACATAATCTTCAATTATAATGGTGACAATTTCAGTCGGATATGTGCCTAAAAATGCTTCAACTTCCTTCAATGTGTTTATCGCAGGTTGCTGCAATGTTTTAACAGAACACACAACTCACACTTATGAATCACGAAAATTGACGTAAGACTAAATAAGTGAGGTGGGACAATTGATTACAAAGGCGGTGAAGTTATAACACTGTCCGCGAAACGAATGGCAGAGCCAGATATCGTTGTTGAAGTCGTACATGTCCAACATTAGTCCTCTCACTCCATTCTAAGCAAAGCCAACAAAAAACAACACATTATGAACGTAAAAATGGCAATTGTATCACTGCATTTCAATATTTGTTGAAGCTAAACCTATGATAAAGGAGCATTTACTAAAAAGCAGAATCTAAAATGAAGCTCATCAATGACAAAAAGAATTGCTCTTGGCCCAATAGCCACAGGCAGAAACTAAAAATGTGTGTCAAACAGGTTAGCAAAACTTTTAGAAAAAAAATAGAGTTCTACTAACACCTTATTGAAAACATCCTTTTCAATAAGGTAATGAAAACAACAATGCTATAGACACACCGCATGAGCCTCATTCCTATAAGTCTTTGTGCAAGAGTATGTGCATTTTGGGGGTAGTTATGGACTCTTTCTTAATAAAAAACAATGTGATTCTCGAGGCATGTTTGATACTACATCTGTTCCCAAAAATATTTTCAAGTGCACGAGAACTTAAAGACAATAATTTTTTTTGTCAAACAATTTCAAATCCTTTTTCCGCTAATTACTAGGTATCAATTATTTTCTTTCTATTTATAGCAAAGCGTTTGAAATTTTTGAAAAAAAAATGTAATTTTCCACATTCTTATAATCATATAAGTATTTGAAACAAAAATATAATTCTCGCTTTACAGACGAACAATTTTGTTTGGGGAGGGGGCATACCATTTTTATGCACTCTCACATACTTACATGATCTTTTCACACATATCCCAATATACATTTCCAAATTAAGGCACGTTCCTCTTATCGACTTTTTTCACTTTTTGTCCCAAAAGTCTATCCGCACAAAAAAAGTCTCAAAAGCCACAATACAAGAAACAACCTAACCTTTTACTTTTGTCTACGTGTCAAAAAAAAAGCTACGAGAAACACATCATTAAGATTTAAGTGGACTATTTACACTAACAATTTTCAAGGCTAGTACAAACTTGGCAGAAAAGAGTCAGAAAACACCCCCATGTCCATTCGTATGTAGAACTTAGGTAGAAACAGGAATCACATACTCTCAATTGGTTAGTAACAGTATCCTCTTGATTATACACTGTAAGTCTCTGAACACCTGCCAATGGCGGAAAATCTACAATTGAAAACGAATTGTGTGTCACAAGCCACGAGTATTTGTTGAACGGCAACCCATTAACCTGCCCATCACCAATTGCACAAAACCCATCACCACAACTGCTTTCGAGTTCGACAATATGGAATAGGAGTAACATTTAAAGAATTTGACAAAAAAAAATGGAAAGAAATCAAGTCAAGAAGCTTACAACAGTAGTGGGTATTGTAGATTGGCCTCTGGTACAAATGGGTTGGTTCTTGCCCATTGAAGGGCAGTTGCCACAGTAGAGTCCTGGCCCACAGTCGGTGGCAGCAGCACACGAGTCTAGAACCTGTGTAATTATTCGAATTTTAAGTTCAATTACCATAATTAAAGCGAAAATTTACGGACCCGTGAGAGAGAGAGAGAGTGCACCTGACAATTGCCGTTGGAGCAAGCGGCGGAAGTGGTAACGGAAAAGGAGAAAATGAGAAGTAAAAGAAAGAGGAGTCCTTTTGGAGGAGCTCTGCTTATGCGGTGTTTCGCCAAAAACACCGACATGGTAGCAGCAGATGCAGCGAGAGAGAAGTAGAATTAAAGCAGTCTCAGGCAGGGAGATGAAAAAGCAGATGAGAGAGAGGGTAGGGGCCAATTTTTTCGGGTTCCAACCGCGGGCTTTACCAACTTTTATAATTTTATTTCCTTTGTACTATTGAATTAAGCTTTTCCTGTCGGGAGAAGATTTTTGATGTGACACAGTAATTTTGGCTTATTTACTGTTTTAGTCCCTAAAGTATCACTGAGCGGTTAATTTGGTGTCCAACATAAGCCCGTATTTTGAAAGAGAAAGCCAGAAAAGAATAGATTGGATCTAGCCAGCTAGTAGTCCTCTCCGAGCCGAGTAGCCCAGTAGCTAGGTTCTTTGTTGTTGGAATTTCATTTGTCCAATTTAACCCCCAATGTTTAAAATTTGCATCGATTGAGTCCCCCCTCCAAACGTTGTTCCCCCCATCCGTCAAAAACGAGGGCACTAAGGGTATTTTACCCCCCACCTAATCCCCCACCTCTTTGGTGGGAAGCTTACCGCCAAGTTCTTTCTTTCTTCCCCCTCTATCCCTTAAATACACTAAACCTCCACCCAAAAAAAAAAAAACAGAGCACAACATATCAGTCATTAAAACATTCAGAGAGAAACAAAAATGTACTCACCACAGATTTGCTACTGCAATAGGGTGGGGAAAATCACGACATCTTGAACAAATCGTAACTTAAGAATGAGGTTCATTGGCTGTGAACGGTACGAGGTATTTTTCTATGTTTCATCTTTGATCCTTCCTATTTTTCTCTAAAAATTTTCATTTTGCAACTATGTGGTGCTTGCGGCTATTTCATGTGGATTGATCCCCTAATGTGCCAGAGGTCTAGAGTGGTAATTCTTGGACTGTTGCGATCGATGGGGAGGCACGAAGCTGGGAAAAAAAGTTCTGAAGAAAAACATCATTCAGCTGAAAGCTGCATTTGCCCTGTCCTGGTGTATGTTTGGATTCGTTTTGCTCTGCATTTGCCTGTACAAATGAAGGGGATTTGGATGACAAAATAGGGTCTAACTAAGTGAAGGGTATGAAGTTAGGTCCGGTTGAGTATTGTTTTTTTTTTTTTTTTTTTTTTTTTGGGGGGGGGGGGGGCGGGGGAGTGTTTATGCCCTATATAAAAGTAAGTATGTAAGATGTTTTTTCTTAAAGATGAGTGTTCTTTTTGGGTGAATATGGGTTTGTTGTTCTGATGGCGTGTAATGTATGTAATCGAAGTTACCTCAGTTATGCAATGAAAAGCCCTAGTGGCCCTATTTTCCTATTTCCTCCCAATTTGTGACAGTAGTATAACGACTGGAATCATATAGGATAATAATGCATTGTAGACACCTCGATTTGGGACCCGGAATACGCTCGAGCATTTCCAATGATGAAATGGACCAACCGTGCTTACCTCGAAGACCGGAACGAAACTTGAACTTGAGGAGTTCCCCAAACACTACCCTAAGCCAACCAAAATAACCTAACCTACTTCAAATCACCAAAATCAAGCCAAACCATCAACCCGCATCAAATACCCCTTGAGCGCTCAAGGAAGGCCTTGAGTGCTTAACCAATGACATCACCCTTGAGCGCTCAAGACCCCTCATCTTGAGTGCTCAAACCTGCACCAAACAGATTCTGCAGAGTATCTCATCATGAGATTTTGCTGCATGAGGAGCATTTGTGCCCCTAAAGCCGACTGAGATACCTTCATATACACGTATAATCCCTACTAAGTGACCCCTAAATCACCCCTAAAAGGCCAAAACCCATTTCAAAAATCAAAAACTCCCTCTCTTTCCGTTTCATTTCTCTCTCTATATATACAAGCATCCCTTTCTCATTTGCAACTACTGACTCTCTCACCTCTCTTCCAACAAAACCACCTTTCTTCCCTCCCTCAAGCTCCAAAAATTTGATCAAAAGAAATACATTTTCACCCATAATCATTTCCAAAACCAAAAACCCATTTTCATACCCAAAAATCTCTTTTTCTAGTCATGACCTACCATTTCTTCCAATACTAATCTAATCAAACCTCTATATACACCAAAGTAACCTATAAAGCCACTGTTTAGCCCATAATCTCACTTGTAAACCGCTCATCAAGCAAAACCTCAAGTTCAAGCCTTGTTCAAGGTCTAAAAGGCAGAAAAGCATTTGAAAAGCACCATTCTAGTGCCTCTGAGGGAGACCAGTGCGTTCATATAAGTTCCTTGTACTAATTGTGAGCCTACAAGGTCGTAAAAATCCGAAAACCATTTTAAAACTCTGAGTCGTGATCATGCTTTGAGCGCTCAACCCTAGGATATTATTAAAAGACATTTAAACCTTGTGTTCTAATCACTTTTGGATATTATTTCGTTGACTCACATATCTCTTGATGATCTTTTGTTACTAACACCATTTTGTCATCTATTGATCATTATCAAGAGATCATCAAAAGACATGCATATGTTGTCTTCTCCTAAGAAGTATGTGATGATCTTGTTTTGAAAGAAAAAGAGAAAAGAAATAAGTATTTTCATCTGAACACAGAGTGATCAAAAGTTATAAAGCTTGTAAGAATGTCAAAAAGGTGAAATAAAGCATCAAAATCCACAACTCAAGAAGGGTCTTGGGCGCTTAGGGTCTTCTCTTTTGAGCGCTCAAGAGGACTCATGGCAATTCGTTTATTTCTACTTGATTCTTGTTCTTATCATCATGGATGTCTCCAGCAAGTGTGCATGTGTTATGGTTGTGTTGAAATCAGTCTGACCTTTCCTGTTTCTTAACCTCCATTTTCATCTTTAATATCTTTTTTCCTTTTCAATAAAGTTCAAATGCTCATCCTTTTTTATTAGATCATGTGAAAATCATAAACTTAAGCTTGGATTGTTTATTTTTCTCCAAATAAGTAGTAAGGGTAGATCTTCAAAAGGATAGGCTCTGGTCATGCTTTTCATAAATCAAAACCAAAAAATGAACTGTGAAGGTGGAGAGGTCTTCATCATTTGAGGTGTAATAACTGTTGTCTGAGTCATATTTGAAATCATTATTACTCAAGATAATCTCATTCTCAAGCTGACCAAACTGCACTTCTTCTTCATTATCCTCCGTCACCCCAATAAATTCTTCATGCTCATCAACAAACGTTTCATACAACTCATCATCAACTTCTTCCACATAAGAATGGTCACTATAATAGACATCATCATTAGTTGAAGAATCATCTCCCACAAAATCCTTTGCACATTGAACTATATCACCTAACCCACAAGTTGTATCCCCTACTCCACTGTCATCAAGATTTGCATCAATTTCAGCCTCAATTTGAACATTCCCAAACCCAATAGTGGGCATCCCATCAAGATCATCTAGCCCTAGGTCAATAAGGAAATTTGAAGAGCCTAAATCACAGTTAGCTGGCATATTTGGGTCAGTGTCATGGGTTGCCTTAAAGGATGAACTACCCACTCCTCATTCCTGCTCTAAATACATGACAACAGTCCTATTATGGTCCATGTAGTTCAATATACCCAAAACTCTTTTGTCATTGGTAATGGGTATAAGTCCATCATCCAACTTATAGCCAGGAATTGCAAAATAAAAGGTCACATGAGAGTCATACACAAGTTGCTGAGCCATATCCTCCAAAGAAAGAAAAGAAACATAGTCAGTGTCCAGCCCATGGAGTATTTGAACTATGCCCCCAATGTAAACCTTCTTGGGCCTTAGAGAAAAGGTACCCCCATGGTGCACTTGAAAAGAAAAATAAGGAGGCTTTCTGCATGGCCCTGCAAACAAAGCCCAAACACATTCATAACAAACCAAAGCAAAACAAAGGAAACCCAAAACACAACAAAACGGTGGTCCACCTTTTCAAAATTTATGCAACTTAAAAAACCTGGAAAGTTTCATTCTTTCACGAAAAAACAAATCCGCACAGACCCACATGGGTTTCGATATGCCACGTCGATATGCATATCGTATATCTAATAATACATAAACATACTACACAGATACACTCATATAAATGCATATTTATGAGGACAGAACCTTAAAAGGGAAAGGAATCACTGAGTTTTTTCACGAAAAAGGTAAACCTATTTCAGTCGAGTAAATGCTTACCTCTACAATTTTCATTCCATTCTCTCTCACATTCATCATGCTTCATTCTCCACTCTTGATTCACTCTCTCTTAATGACCAGATTTCTCATCAGATTCACTCTCTTCGAAGACAAAGGTAGGGTTTCTACTTTACCTTTTCCTGTAAATACTATGTCAAATACAATGATTGTATTATCCCTGTAATGGTGGAGGGTTAGGTGGGGGGTAAAATACCCCAAGTGCCCTTGTTTTTCATGGATAGGGGGGACGGCGTCTGGAGGGGGGGACTCAATCGGTAAGGGTTGCATAATTGCACAAAGAAATTCATAATAAATTCCAATTAAAGGCGGAGCACGTGCCTTCTTTAAGTGACAAGATCGTGAGGATCCAAAAAGCACCTGTTGCGCAAAGTTTTTCAACTAGTCCAGAAGAGTTGAACGAAGAATGAGCCTAGAAATAGCTTAATGGTGTTATGAGGTTGATCCAATCCTTCATGGAGCGGCCTATAATAGATCGATGTAAACATCACGAACTGTCCCGTAATAAAACTAGTCATTGTTGCTACCCGTCTCTGGTTGTCTTTTATGAAGAAGCTGGCTACAACGAAGAAATAGCCGAGACCTACGGTGGTTGTTTGTATTTTGGGTAGTTTAGGTGCCGATTGAGTGAAATGAGCCATATTCCCCGATTGTTTTCTTGTTTTCTCAATTTTCCATGACAAACAGCTTAAGATATCACTAAGCTATGTATAGAAAGAATAATTGGCCAAATCGGATTCACGTGGAGAGATTTGGCTCCAGTTAGCCGGCTTGGCCTGTTTAGGCGTCGGTTGAGTGAAATGAGCCATATTCCTTAATCGTTTTCTTATTTTCTCAATTTACACGACAAACCGCTTAAAATATCACTAAGCTATGTATAGAAAGAAGAACGACCCAAATCGGATTTACGCGTGGGAAGATATTGCTCCAGCTAGCCTGTTTAGGCGCCAATGAGTGAAACGAGCTCTATTACCTGATCATTTTCTTGTTTTCTCAATTTTCCACGACAAATTAATTATGGAAGTCCCTGCGCAATCATTGAATCGAAATTGTGGATTTTGTTCAATAGGTTAAGGAACTTCATGAACAATGCTTGCATTTTCATCCCCAATCGCCTTAGAAAAATAAGGAAATACATCTGCCCATGCATAACAATGAGATACGTTTCTTTCTTTCAACTGCCTTTTAGCAAAAATACATGACATACAAGAGCAATTATACCAAGTATAGGAAAAATGAATTGGATGCCTAGGAATTTGTTTTAAATCATACTAACTTAACTCCGACCGTATTTCATTTGAATAACAGATACGTGCCCAACCAACAAAGTGTTTGAACACTTTTAGGAAGAAAATCAGGAAGAAAATATGGCCAATTTACCAACCAGCAAAACTACTTCTTACAAATAGTAGATTGGCCACCTGATCCAAAACAAATTCCTATGCATCCTACTCATTTTTCCTATACTCAGTGTAATTGCTCTTGTATGTTATGTATTTTTGCTAAAAGGAAGTCGAAAGAAAGAAATAGATCTCGTTGTCATGCTTGCCTAGATCTATTTCCTTATTTTTCTAAGGCGATTGGGGTGAAAATGCAATTGGGGATTAAATTGGACAAATGTTTATGTTGAGGACCAAATTGGCCACTCGTTGATACTTTGGGGACTAAAAAGGTAAATAAGCCATGTAATTTTATTTTATGTTCTTGCTTGGGTGGAGGCTAAAAGAGTTGAAATCCTCTTGTGATTCTGGAAAATATGCCCATCACAATCTTATTTTCATGAACCGAACTAATCATTATTATATGTTGATGTGTTTAATTTCCATGCAAAAAATTAATTTATCAGAAATAGATAAAAGCGTGGTTGAATCATATTTGTCTAAAGACAAATAGTGTCTCTTTCTCTTTTGATAAACATGATTGTTTTAACTGGATACTGATGTACAATGAAGTCGATTTTTTGTGTGGACGTTACAACACATTGAGAATTACTAAATGAATTGTTTTGATCGTTAAATAAACTTTTGGCTGATTCGATGTTGCGCTACATGATGAATTATCACATGAGAAGATCTTGTTTTTTGGGTTGTAAACAAGATTGCTCAAGTCCATGTCGAGTTGCAATAATCGAGTTTGAGCTCGGTCCGTTTACTAAATGACCCGAGCCTCTGCAAATGATTCAAGCCTTTATAAACGAGATTAAAACTCAAACTCAAGCTTAACTCGTTTATTAACAAGCTAAGTCAAATCAAGTACATCCCATAATAGGCCGATCCAAGAGCTCCTTGCGAACAACTCAAATATCTAATGCTCCTAGTCTATATTTTCAATAGACAACTGAGCATTTTGTCGTCATTGCTTGATTAATTTGACTTTTTAGAAACCGATATACTTTTCATACCCTACAATGGAAGACCATCTCCAAGCGACCCTGTGAAAGGACACTGCTAGAGCATTTTCAACCCAAGTCTTTGATTTGAAGACTCAAGACTCAAATGATAGTTTGAATTTAAAGAGTGAGCATGAAGTATGTAACTATTTATATCAACTCCAATCTAATTCCTTATTTCCATCTCTACATTTTAAAATACTCCTATCATTAATTTATCTTCAAAACTCAATTCTCCCATCCAAAATTTAAACTTTTAGTTTTTCAAAATATAGTGATGAGTGGCTATGTATTAAAAGTCTCATGAACATCTATCCATATATGTTAATTTTATGAAAAATAATTTAAGATACTATAAGTGATAACATTTTATAATGTAGAAACAAATGAAGAATGTGCTTTATTGTTTAGAGGATTCTTCGTTTATGAAAAATAAAAAGTAATTTTTCATTTTGAAGGAAGAAAATAAAGCATGGTTGGAGACCCACAAATCTTCAAATGAAAAAATGAAGCCTTGGTGAAATACTCTTATCAAAAGTATCAAAGGACTATAAAAGATCCGAGCTATTTATGAGCACTTCGAGGCTCGGTTGAGCTCGATCTTTAGGCTTATTTAGTAAATAGCAAATCGTTAGTTATTTATAACTCTGCTTATTTAAAAGCTTAGCTCGTTCATGGAAGTCACTAATTTTGTTTAGTAAATGAATTGAGCTCAAACATCTTGATACATATGAAAGGAGCCGATGTTAATTAGTGTGAC
This sequence comes from Gaultheria prostrata, assembly GCA_036023075.1. NCBI lineage: Eukaryota > Viridiplantae > Streptophyta > Magnoliopsida > Ericales > Ericaceae > Gaultheria > Gaultheria prostrata. The sequence continues at coordinate 17,970 of JAXBDA010000314.1, read as the reverse complement.
TCGGCTCTAGCTCTCCTCGAAATCATGCTAAACTAATTTTTGTATGAGTCAGAGCTTGAACACTTAAAGCTCGGCTCGTTTGCCCGCACTAAAAATACACTGTCACTCTTGCCTTTTGCATCTCTAACCCCGAGGTTGTTGTTTAACGTAGATCGCCTTACAATTTAATCGTCTCTCTGGAATTATTCAAAACCAATGGAGCTCTCCTTCTCCATTATCTTCCCCCTCTTTCTTCACCCCTCTTTCAATAGTAGTATCACTCATCTCCCCTTCTCCATCTGAATCCATGCATCCTCCTACTTGGCCCCATTTGAACTCATGCCAATACCATATAGTTGAACGACCCACCATGATTGGCTCTGACCCACCTCGATTAGTGCCGATTCAAGAAAAATCTCCAAAGAATGACAGAGTAATTGGTTAGTTTAGAGAATTCCACTCGCTTTTGTTAGGTATTGGTTCCAAGAATGAAATTTAGGTTTTATTTGGTTTAAAGATTGTCTTGTGAACAATGTTTGATTAGTTGGCTATATTTTATTTTTCCACCGAGGAAACACACTTTTTGTTGAGATGTGGCTATTAGCTCATCAAATCTAGTGTCCAAAAAATTCCCCAGATGAGTCGCCTTTGAAACTAGGGAAAAAACCACCCTGGGAATGCCCCTGTAGTTGGAAAGGCCTTATGGCCCGAGCCTCTCTCATGGTCGGACTGGTTGTTAGGTACTGCTGGATCCATTTTTTATTTTGAGGTAGTCATTTTAATATGTTATGATGTATTTTTCTTACTACTACATCACCCAACTTAAGAAATATATATTCCAAAATCTTCCTATGTATATAAATTGTCTAATAGTTTTTGCTTAAATTTCGGAGGCTTAACGTGGCAACACCTCTGGTTTTACTCCAGGGCCAGGCCGGGAAAAAGGATTAAGATATGGGGTGATTACCTGAGCGGGAAAATCTATGGTTTAGCTGAGGGCTTGTTGGGTGATCGTGGTGGACGCCTATGTCCAATCCTCGCAAATTCTCCTACATCAATACCACTTGAAGCCCCACTTCATCTAGCTCCCACTTTTGACTCTTCCAAGCGATCTAACCTAATAGATGACGTGACGTGAGAGTGCTTGGTTTGAACATTTGGACGTAGAGACAAATGCCATCTCTCAGCCTGCACACAAAAAAAAAAAAAAACTTCTCTTATAAGTAAGGCCTCAGACAAACCAACCATTGCTTTGAAACCTTCTCAAACCTGGCTTCATACTCCCGAAATGTGGACACCAGACCGAAGCTTAGCAAGTGCAACAGCATGATCGTCATACTTGCTTGGCCAAAACCCTTCGTTTAAGGTCACCACAAACTCTCTCTCCATAACACTTTCAGGCCTTCAAGCTAGTACACCCTGCCATTCCTGACCAAAGGAAGGAATGGGAGACGGGGTGCCACAGATCAACAAAAGTTGAAAAAGAGGGTTTTGAAATCAATTGAAATTTGTCCAATAGTAACAAATGGTGCCTCCACATGTTGACATCGATCCAACCTAGTAGAAAGCAATCCGCCAAAAGCAACCAAAAAATTCCTTGGTAAACGGGTGAAAACTTAAACTATATACATACATACCTTTTGAAAAAGGTAAAGCTAGAAGACATAATTTCATTTACAACCCTCAAACCATGCACCATTTTTCTATATCGTCCTCAAACTACAAAATCACCCATTTCATCCCTGAACTATTCTTTTCCATCCTATTGGGTTCAATTGCTAACGGGAGTTAGATTTTTGGACATAAAAGTTGACATGTGCAACTCATGTGACTTTATTAAACCTGATCAAAGGGCAAAATTGCCATTCCAGTTCCTTTCTTCTCCCAGTGCAAACATCAAAACTTAAAATACAGGTGGTCCAGAAAACAACCATGGCGGCTTCTTCTACCGCCAATCCTCCTCGACGCATGTCAACCACTACAACAACTCCTCTCCATCGTCCTCACCGTTCAATCTCCACATTTAAAACTCAAAGCGCCCATCCGATGACCTCATCGTCGTCTCCGGGGAGTAATCGGAAGAAGTAGATGTGTATGTGTTTGCTGACAACGCTTCTGGGCTCGTTCAGGTGTAGCTTCCACAAAAAGGTTAATAACCACCGCAGCATTGAGCTTGAAAAAACAAAAGAAGAATGAAGAAAAGCTAATTTGTTCAATAGGTTAGACTGCAAACTTATAGATTTCAAGAGTTGTTGGTTGCATCTCTACATTTCAAGCTTTGCTCTGGTTCGCAGCTCCAAGAATCACCCATCATAATCAGATTCACTCGTAGCCACCACTGCCACCACCAATCTCCATCACTACTACCACAAAACCATCACCACCGCTACCCTCTGCCACCGACCAACTCCACAAACCACCACCAATACCGCAATTCATGAAACTAAATCCCTCATTTTCAGAATTTCAACCCTCAATCCAAACCCCAATTTCAATCCCAAACCCTAACTCCCAAAATCAAAAAACAAAAAACAAAAACGGCGCCCTGCTACCGTCGCCACCAGCCGCCGTCACCTGATGCCACCCGTTGTCACCAACCGCCAGCCACCACAGGAAGAGAGGAGATTTTCAAATTCCCCAATTGCTGAACCGGTTATGCAGAGGATAGAAATTGGAGAGAGAGAGAGAGAGAGAGAGAAGAAGAGTTTGATTTTCGTCAGTTCAAAAAAAAAAAAAGAAGAAGAATGAGATGGAATGGCAATTCTGCCCTTACATCAGGTTTAAGAAAGGCACATGAGATGCATATGTCAACTTTTCCATCCAAAAATCTAACTCCCGTTAGCAATTGGACCCAATAGGATGGAAATGAATAGTTGAGGGATGAAATGTGTGATTTTTGTAGTTTGAGGACGATATAGAAAAATAGTGCATAGTTTGAGGGTTATAAGTGAAATTCACACATAAAAACTAGTGCTATTGCAGCTACACCTTCCCGCTTTGTCAAATATACTACGAAGAATGGCAGTAGGAAATACCATTTCGGCACCCAACCGACAAAATTATAACAAACTAAGAGAAGAATCAGAAGAATCTAATAAAATTCTAAACTCATGGAAATGAAAACACCCGAACCGGTCCCCACCCACATAACACAACATCATCAACCCATTCCATTCTCTCACAAAAAAATCCACAAGCTAAACGGTCCAATCACATCCCAGTCCTTTTTTTAACCCATACCCATGTACAACACCAGTTTGTAGCATGAGAAAAGGAAAAAAAAAAAAAAAAAGAGAAACAAGAATGAGGAACAACAAGGGCAACTGGTACAACTTACCAGTGCACCAATCAGCTGAAACCTCTCTCTCTCTCTCTCCAAATGTCTAAAATAACAACCCTAATCAATGTATCTAGCTGATACCTCAACTTAACCAACCACTAAGAGCATCTTCAATGGACCCTATACAACACCCTATAGTGTGAATAGCTAAAAATTTAGCTAGCAAATGTGCAAAAAATTATTTCAGAGGACTAGGTAAATTGGGTCATTAGCCTATTGATCAATAGCTCACCCTATAAATTTGGCTACCTAGTTATAGTCATTAAATTTTTTGGACTCAATTTTTAGATAAAAATAATTTTCTATTTTTTTAGGGATAAATGGCTTGGTTCAAAAATAGAGTTGTTGCATGGAGCTTTATCAAATTGATACCTGATTGAATGGACAGTGAATCCATTCATTACTGATGGAAGAAACAACTTGCTAATCAAAAAACAAAGAAACGAGTGAAGCTTTAGTAATTTCTTTGTGGAGAAAAATGAATTGGAGCATTTTTATACACTTTTTTTTTGTAGAGTAACAACAAAATAAATTTGTTTGGCTGAATAATAGTGGCGGTTACAACTAAATTCAGAATTTGTTGCTAAATAAAAGTTTTAGCTGATAGTGTAGGTTGACTATTTCCTATTGTCATTGCTAGTTTCCCTTTTCTAAATATTTTTTTTTTGTTTCAAATAATAAAATTTAACTAGTCCACCCACTTAATAGCTAATGATTAGTTATTGATCTATAAGTGGGTCCCATTTTTTTATTATCAAAAACTACCATTTAGCTATTCAAATTTAGCTAACTCATTGGAGATGTTCTCTAAGCATCCACATTTGACATTAGCTAAAAATGTTTATTAGATGGTAAAAAGTGTTAAAAGTGAGACCCAAAGATTGTGTGTTAGAGAGTTGTTAGGAAGAGAATGAAAAAGTTATCCATTTAATATTGTTAGGGGTGTCTTTAGTATTCGTTAAAGTTTCAAAAATAATTGAAGTGAGACCTATCCTTATTTATTCTCCCTCTCTCTCTCTCTCTCTCTCTCTCTCTCTCCCTCCCTTTCTCTCTCACTCTCCGTCCTGAGCTTCCTGAATGTCAGTCCACCCTGTTGAAAATTAAGCTTGTCTTGTATTTCCCACATGGGAATTTGAGAGTCAAGATTAGAGGCTAAGAAGGTTAGCACCGTCCAAACCTAATTCCACCAACCAAGCCTAATTCCACCAACCAAAGAGGAAGTCAAGCTTGGTGACTGTGATATGTTTTGTGTAGTCTATAAATATGAGTTTGTATTTGTGTTTTAGAATTAAGAGTGGGGTAAGAGAAATACATCAATAAAATTGTGAGCGTTGTGTTCAATTCTCTTTCTGAGTTTCATACAGAAAAAGTGTGTGATATATACTCCTCCACCCAACAGTGGTATCAGAGCTTCAAGCTCATCCGAAAGAAAAATTTACAGCTCCCTCAAAATCAAATTTTTGAGTGTAGAAGGATTTTTCATTTGCTCGCAAAGTTTAGCAAACAGAGTGAGTTAACTCAGTACGAGTTAACCCAGTGAAGTGTTCAGTTTCAGATTCGTGAGCTGAAACCAAGTCAAACCAATCTATTCGGTTTGAACCAGAGAAAGAAAAATCAGTGGGCTAAAAAAAAAAACCCACCTCGTTGCCAACCACACGGCTGTTGTTCCTCATTTCCGGTGAGCCGCCGAGTTGCCGAGATAGACTTGAAGCCGCCTCATCCGACGCCGGACGCGGTGTCTCACGCTGCCATACGCAGCTCGAAGCTTCAGCTGTGACATCGGCGATAGGATTTTTTTTTCGCCTCTGGTTCTTCCGTTGAAAACAGAGAAGAGTTTTTTATACTCTTTATCTTTCTTTTTCCCACATCTGCTTTTGAGGCAGTAAAAGCAAACCAAGAAAAACCATTTTTTTTCTCCTCGACAAAATCAAAAAAATGGTTGTCTGATCTTCATTTACTTTAGCCCATAAAATCTGGTCCACCAAGAGTAATTACAGTCCACCTCCTCGCACTCCTGAAATTATTGAGTCAAAGCCCAAAAGTTTCCAAGTTGTCACTTTGACCCCCATCAAACAATATTTCATTTTTCATATTCGATGGCCAACGGAAGCGCGCAGGCACTTATTCCAAAGCTCACCAAGGACAATTATGATAATTGGTCCATTCAAATGAGAGCACTGCTAGGTGCTCAAGAAGTCATGGAGGTAGTAAATGACGGGTACGAGGAACCCGCCTCAAAAGAAGCAGAAGCAGCTTTGAAGGAGGAACAAAAAACAGCGCTCCGTTCCGAGCGAAAAAAGGATTGCAAAGCCAGGTCCATCATCTACCAAGGACTTGATGAGATGACGTTCGAGATCATTGCTTCCGCTACATCTTCCAAAGAAATTTGGGAGACGCTGCAGAAAACATACAAAGGTGCCGACAAAGTAAAGAGGATTCGCCTTCAATCTCTACGAGGCGAATTCGAGTCTTTACGGATGAAATCCTCAGAATCTATTTCTGAGTATTATGGTCGAATCATAACGGTTGCAAACCAGATGAGAAGAAACGGCGAAGCTCTCACAGATACGAGAGTTATAGAGAAGATCCTCCGATTGTTGGATCCGAGATTCAACTTCATCGTTGTTACGCTAGAAGAGCTTAAAGACATAACAACTATGTCTATTGAAGAACTTGTGGGCTCGCTGCAAGCCCACGAACAGAAATTGCACAGAGATGATGATAGAGCTCTGGAGCAAGCTCTTCAGACAAAGTTGTCCCTCAATGAAGACAGGTACGAGCAAGGGGGGACATCTCAAAGAGGACGAGGCTATGGTTCTCATGGAAGAGGCTCTGGAAATTCAAATTCCAGAGGTAGAGGAGGCAAAGGATTTTACAAGGGAGGAAATCAAAACCATGCTCCAAAAGGAGGTGGTCGTGGACAACAAAGCAGCAGAGGAGGAGGACAAGGAAAAAGAGGTGGTTACAACAACCGGCCGAACATTGACAAAAGCAACGTTCAATGTTACAACTGCCAAAAGTATGGTCACTACAGCAAAGAATGCAGAGGAAGGCCAGCACCAAATCAAGTTGGCGAAACAGCCAACTATGCAGACAAGGAGCCAGCAGTAGGAGATTCAATAAGTCTCATGGCTCACAGTTTCACCGAGCAGGATCAAGGTACATGGTTTCTTGATTCCGGAGCCAGTAATCACATGACTGACTCAAAGCAGTTCTTTACTGAACTTGATGAAAAGATTCAGGGAGATATCTCTTTTGGCGACCTCTCCAAAGTCCCAGTTCGAGGGAGAGGGAATATTGAAATCAGACAGAAGAATGGAGATCATGCATTCATCTCCAACGTCTACTATGTTCCAGACATGAAGACTAATATACTTAGTCTTGGACAACTCCTGGAGAAAGGCTATCAAATTAGCCTGAAGGATATGCAGTTGACGATCACGAATGCTCAAGGGAAGCTGGTTACTCGAGTAAAGATGGCGAAGAATAGGATGTTTCCGCTAACTATTCTTCATGACACGCCAAAGTGCCTCAATGCCATTATAAACGACAAAGACTGGATATGACATCTCAGATATGGGCACCTCAACTTTGAAAGCTTGAAGCTGTTGGCGAATAAGAAGATGGTCAAAGGCCTACCTCATATCCAACATCCAAATGAGGTATGCGAAAGCTATATTCTTGGCAAACACCACCGCAACAATTTTGGAAAGCAAGTTGATTGGAGAGCAAGCATACCGCTCGAGCTAGTGCACACAGATGTGTGTGGTCCGTTGAAGCCAATCTCAAACGGACAGAACAGATACTTCCTCACGTTCACCGACAACTATAGCAGGAAGACGTGGGTATATGTAAAGACCCGTAATTTCATGATTTATTTATTTTTCATAAATAACATTGGGGCAATGTGAGGAATGATGAGAAATGATGAAATTGACTAAGTGTTGGAGTGTTGATGAGGTATATGTTGATTGGGGTGTGTTTGATTTACACAAGTCACTTGTGGACCTAAAGTGTAATTTTGTGTGTGTGTTAAGTGTGTGGTGTATGGGAGGAGAGAGGCATATCCTCTCCCCCCAAAAATCAGTCCCACTCTCTCTCTTCTCCTCCATAACTCTCCTCCAACAATTCCTCCACCAAATCAAGCCAAATCCCAAGCTCCAAACTTAGTCCCTTCACAAAAGCTTCACCAAATCGCGTGCTCTACGCATTGATGTGCTTATTTCACCCCGGAGTTTGAAGAATATTTTTGGATCTTGAAGCTAGGGCTTGGGTTTTTGCTTTAGAAAGGGTTCTCAAGCTCAATCTTTGAGGTAGGGGTCAATTTCTACCTCCTCTAATGGTTTATTGTTGACATGTTGCATAAATCTTGATTGGTTTCACCATTTTCTAGTCATACTTGAGAATCTCCATGAAATGGGTTTTGATCTTGATTGAGTTTGGTTTCACACATTGGGTTGTTCAATTTATGAATTAGTTGATGATATATCCCTCTCTCATGTTTGTTTGATGATTGAGACTCTAAAATTTGGTATGGGTTGAAATTCCCCACCGTTGGGTGAAAATCTGTTGAACAGGTTACTATTCACGTTTTTCAGGCAATGCCTATGCAGAATTTGGAAAAGTGTAAAACTACAATGTTGTAGCTCTTCAAATTACCTACGTTTTGATATATAATACGTCCAAAACGGAGTTCGGTGTGAAACGTTATGACCAAAATACTTGGACTGCTCAAACCCATCAAAACTGCCCGAAGTGATTTTGGATCGATCCAAACTTAATTTTGGATCGATCCAAACTATTTTAGTGGCATTCCAGTTGATTTTGGATCGATCCAAAGTTAAGTTTGGATCGATCCAAACCCCCCTTCGTGCAGTTTTGCTCCTTTTGACCCCTTTTGACCCGTTTTGTGCGGTGTGCTTGCTATACCTATTCTAATTGACTTGAAATTCCTTGAGATATGTGTCATGAATATATTGGAGTATATTTGATGATTACTTAAGTTTCCTCGGGGTTCGTGTTGCGTGTTTGACACCTAACGACACCATGGTGGTGATAGTTGATCGAATTAGGGTTTTTGAGCATTGATTTGAGTTGAGATATTGCATGGACACTAAAATGAATCGATTGAGCATGAAATGTTATTAAATGATGAAAAGAATGACACGGGGCCCGAAAGGGGTATGCCCGGAATGACACGGGGCCCAAAAGGGTATGCCCGGAATGACACGGGGCCTTTACGGTATGCCCGGAATGACACGGGGCCCGAAAGGGGTATGCCTGGAATGACACGGGGCCCGAAAGGGTATGCCCGGAGTGACACGGGGCCTTCATGGTATGCCCGAAGTATAATGAATGAAACAAATGGATAAGAAGTATGACATGGATGTTCTGAGGCACATGTGACGTGTCGGGCATGATCTGGACACTTGTCGATTATTGTGGAGGTTTGAGTGATACATGTTGATAGCTAGGAAATGCTTAAATATGTGTGGGGTACGGGGAAGTATTTGAGGGATATTTGTGGGACGCGGGTTATTTTCAAGATATTGTAGGACACGTTGACAGATGCGAGATACATACAGATACTCGGGGAACGCTTGGACACTCGAGGGACACATGGCCACCTGTAGGACATGTGTGTGATATATGTATACTTATAGGGTACTGGTGAACACGAGTAGAGATATTGTTGACATGTGGGTACCTGTGGGATACGTCGGGGTACGTTTGGGTATTATGCGGTACAGGAATTCACGGGGAATGCATCGACTAGGGTATCTTGTGTGTGTATGAAAATGCCTAGATGTGTGTTAAATGTCATATGACAATTGGGTTTACATGCATGATATTGATTGGTGTGAGTCTCAACGGACATGTCGGTGGAATTGGAAAGGGGAAAGAAAGAAAGAAAATGATTGTTTGATTGAAATGATGCCACAGTATTCCTGAAGATGGTTTAGTACAGGGGTTGTTGGACCCAGCTAAGTTTATTATAATAAGAGACATGTAGATTAGATAAGTGGTAATATTATGATTGATAATATTGGTCAGATGAAAGCTCGATAGTTCACTACCTAAAGTAATATTACAGAGGTGTACGTGAGGAACGTGTGAAGGTTGATGTCCTTCTGCTATGATCAAATGATATGTTAGATAGCTCACTTGTTACTTGTCAATATTTTGTTGTGCTTTTGTTCATTATATCTTACTATCCATTTTTGTGTCTGAAACCCCAAAGGGGGTACCTACTGGGCGAAGTAAATGCTCACCCATTTGTTGTTTCAGGTATGGCTCGGAGTATGACATGGAGTGCTTGATGTGCATAGCATAGTGAGATCATGACATGAAAGATTATTTGAAGCATTGTAAACTTTTACTGTTGAAAGAATGTAATATTTTAAGGTAATTTATATGGGATATGGGTGCCGAAAATTAGATTTGTCATTTGTTGTCAATATAAACGCTGTAAGGTGATTTTGGACTAATCAATGAGTTTAATCAAATATTTCATGGAGAAAAATATTTATTTATTTATGTTGAAAATCGAGGGCGTGACAGTATACTTTCTCAAACGGAAGTCAGAAGTATTCAAGAAGTTCAAAGACTTCAAAGCTCTTGTGGAGAAAGAAAGCGGCTACTACATCAAGATGTTGCGGTCAGACCAAGGTGGAGAATACACTGGAGATCAGTTCGATGGATTCCATAGACAGCAAGGAATCAGACATCAGTGTACACCAGCCTATACTCCTTAGCTAAATGGTGTATCTGAAAGGAAGAATCGCACCATCCTCAACTTGGCCAGAAGCATGCTGAAGGATAAAGATTTGCCCAAAAGATTTTGGGCTGAAGTAGTTCAATGTGCTGTCTATCTACTCAACAGATGTCCTACGAAGAATTTGAACTCAAAGACACCAGAAGAAGCATGGACCACTTACAAGCCAGGTGTGGCCCATCTCAGAGTGTTTGGTTGTATTGCCTACGCAAAAGTTCCAGAGGCAAACAGAACCAAACTTGAAGACAAAGGAGTGAAGTGTATCCTTGTTGGATATGGTGACAAGACGATGGGATACAAGCTGTACAATCCTGTCACTTAGAAGGTGATATTCAGCAGAGATGTCATTTTCAAAGAAGATGAATCCTGGAGCTGGGATCAGACAGAAGCTACCAGGAATATGGAGCTTACTATTGAAGAAGAAGAAGACCAGGTACAGACCAGGGAGGTACCTATGAGATCAGAAGAGCAGCCATCACCTTCTCGTGGTTCCCCCTCACCACAAAGAAGTGATCCATCCTCATCAACTATAGAAGAGCTCTCAGACATGAGGTCCAGAGGAACACGAAGCCTAGATGATTTGTATCATAATACAGATCCGCTGGATGCTGACTTCACCATGTTTTGTCTGCAAATGACTTGTGATCCAGTTAGCTTCAATGAGGCTAACCAAGAAGACAAATAGAGGAAGGCTATGGATGAAGAGATTCAGTCCATAGAGAAGAACAAAACCTGGGAGCTGACAAATCTTCCAGAAGGCTGTAAGACTATTGGAGTGAAATGGGTCTACAAGGCAAAGAAGAATGCTCAAGGAGAGGTTCAAAGATACAAGGCCAGACTCGTAGCTAAAGGCTACAAACAGAGGGAAGGCATAGACTATGGCGAAGTCTTTGCCCCTGTTGTTGCCAGAATGGAGACGATCAGGATGATGATCTCATTAGCTGCTCAGCACAGATGGAAGATCTACCAATTAGACGTCAAGACTGCTTTTCTCAATGGATTTCTGGAGGAGGAAATCTATGTGGAGCAACCACCTGGATATGTGAAGAAGGAACATTATGACAAAGTGTACAAGTTGAAGAAGGCGTTGTATGGATTGAAACAAGCGCCTCATGCATGGAACACAAGGATCGATGCATACTTCCAGCAGAATGGATTCGAGAAGTGCCCTTACGAGCATGCACTCTATATGAAGAAGGAGGTCGATGGAAGCCAGCTGTATGTATGCATCTATGTTGATGACTTGATTTTCACAGGCAACAATCCAGCTATGTTTGATTCTTTCAAGCAGAGTATGGTCTGAGAGTTCGAGATGACAGATATCGGACTGATGGCACACTTTCTTGGAATCGAAGTGATGCAGGGAGATGACGGCATTTTTATCTCTCAAGCTGGATACGCCAAAAGCATCCCCAAGCGTTTTGGCATGGAGAAAAGTAATCCAGTGACTACTCCAGTTGAAAGTGGAGTGGAACTCAAAAAGAGCGAGGTCGGTAATGTTGATCCGACATATTTCAAGAGTCTGGTAGGACGCCTTCGCTATCTGACATGCACAAGACCAGACATACTATATGGCGTTGGTCTTATCAGTCGATACATGGAGACACCTGACCAATCCCATCTGAATGCAGCCAAGCGAATTTTGCGCTATGTCAAAGGTACAGTCACTGATGGACTGTTTTACATAACTACTGAAGACTTCAGACTATGCGGCTATTCAGATAGTGATTGGGGAAGAGACTTAGATGAAAGAAAGAGCACTACCGGGTTTACTTTCTTTCTTGGAGATACAGCCTTTACATGGTCATCAAAGAAACAAGAGATAGTGACGATATCGTCTTGTGAAACTGAGTATGTTGCAGCCAGCTCAGCTGTGTGTTATGCTATATGGGTCCGCAATATGCTGAATCATTTGGGAATTTCTCAGGAAAATCCCACGGAGATCTATGTCGACAACCGCTCCGCAATCGCACTAGCAAAGAACCCGGTACATCACGAAAGGAGCAAGCATATTGACACGGGCTACCATTTCATCAGAGAACACGTGAAAGCAAAAGAAGTGGAGCTAATTTCTTGCAGGACTTATGACCAGGCTGCTGATATTTTTACCAAGCCTCTCAAGCACGATGCCTTTATCAAGATGAAGACAATGCTTGGAATGAAGAATCCCCGAGACTCAAGCTTAAGGGGGGATGTTGAAAATTAAGCTTGTCTTGTATTTCCCACATGGGAATTTGAGAGTCGAGATTAGAGGCTAAGAAGGTTGGCACCGTCCAAGCCTAATTCCACCAACCAAAGAGGAAGTCAAGCTTGGTGACTGTGATATGTTTTGTGTAGTCTATAAATATGAGTTTGTATTTGTGTTTTAGAATTAAGAGTGGAGTAAGAGAAATACATCAATAAAATTGTGAGTGTTGTGTTCAATTCTCTTTGTGAGTTTCATACAGCAAAAGTGTGTGATATATACTCCTCCACCCAACACACCCTCCCTCCCTTTCTCTCTATCTCTATCTTCTTTCTCTCTATTGAGGGCCCACAAAACCAAGCTTGGGTACAAGCCACAACTAGCACACATTTAGAGTCTAACACTAAAATTGCGTACTTAAAATGCCTCTAGAAATGTCAAATAGAGCAAAAAAAGGCTTTTTGCTTTTGGTTGTCTAAAGTCTTACACTAAAATTGTCTAAATGTGTCAAATGTTGATGCTCTAAGCCATAAAACCCTAAAACATACTCCCTCTGTCCGTGTTTGTCAGTCCTTTTTTAGAGTTTGTGCAACTTTTCAATTGATTATATCTTTTAATAAGAATCTAAAAAAATATGCAATATGGAACTTTTTGATAGATCTCAATTAGTTATATTATTCAAAGTTTTTAAAACCATGAAATATATATATTTTTTTAACAGTAAAAAAATTATTAATCATGAAAAACATTGTAAATAGGAAGATATAAACATTTGAAAAGTGGCACAAAACTCCGCAAAAGGACCTACAAAAACGAGTGGAGGGAGTAGCTAATTAGGTAATTAGAGTTTATGTCAATAATTAATAAAGAGTATAAATTGCTTATTTTTCAATCCAACTTAATACGAATTTATATAATTAATCTAGTACCACTAATTTACCAAAATCAGTTATACACTCAAAATATTACAATCATGCCATTAGAGCTTATATGATGCACAAATATTTAACTAGGAAAGACCAACTTCTAAACGGAAATAAAAAACTAATAATCATTAGGAAAAATATGGTTAGCAGCGTAACACAACTTTATTCAATTTCTAGAATGTAGCATTAGCCTTCTCAAGTTCCCCTTACAGCTTGACTATTTTCGATTCCATGAACATCTTATCTCAACACACCCATGTATTTCATCTTGAAGAACTATGAGTTTTCTTTTCATATCATCAACCTTTTTGTTGAGCAAATCATTTTTCATTTCTAGTTCCCTAGCATGAGCTTGAGATTTTAACAATTTTCGTCTCCTCGAGCATGATCGTCATTGGCTTTCTTGACTAAATTCAACTTTTGGACATGCTTTATATTCATTTTCGACATCTTGAGGCTTGCTGGGTGGAGATTATTATACTCTACCTTCAAGGTCTCTAAGTCATCAACATACTCTTCTTCATCCTCACTTGCGCTTTCCAATATTGATATACAATTGAAAGAGCGGTTCATATTCATTGTAAAATATAGAATCCGCTCTAGGAAAAACTTCTCACAGATTATGAGCAACCCGCTCTGATGCCAATTTAAGTTCCTATTTTACTACCTAACCAATTAAAGCAAATAAATAGGAATTGATGAACAACGATATACATGAAAAAAAAAAAAAACTAATTGGGTAAAAAACCATGAGAAGTAATCAAACACCATATGAATCAATGTACGGTTACAAACAACCTCTTGGTAACAATTGTGACTCCTCACTAATTGACTCGAGACTGATTTGCCGACCCCTCATTCATCGTACCCGGTGTTTGATTGTCACCGCCTTGAATCCTCAAGCCTTCCAAATTCCTTCAGAAATCCAATGAATGTTGATGCAAGAAATCAAATTCAGGTTGTAGAAAAGTTCTTGGAGTTGATTGTATTGCTTAGTGATTCATAACTTGAACTTCAAGACTCACATCAAAGCACCCTAGAAGATCTTCTCTCTTTTCAATATGCTCTTTGGGGCGGCTCTCTAAAATAATACTCCCTCTGTCCCACATTGTTTGTCATTTTTACTTTTTGATTTCTTCGAATAATTGTCTATATTTCACAATATATAATATTTTTTTATAATTTTGAAATATGTTTGTTTAATAAAGTTAATTGAGATCTTTCAAACAAGATCCATATTGTATATAAAAATCATTATAGATCAAAGGATATGGATAATTTTTGTAGAGGTCCCAAATAGTGACATGGTACAAGAATTTGGGACGGAGGGAGTACGAAACAGAAATTACAACTCTATAAATAGGATACACGCAAATGTGTGCTATGTCATGAACTTGCCAACCGAAAAAGGAGCTCGGCCTATGGAGCTTCCAGGGGGGATAATTAAGTAATTGGGGAATGCGGATTAATTATGGACAAGATTGAGTGTGGCCATAAATAATCCTGCAGCAGGGGGATTAACTAGTCCTGGGAATGAATAATTCAAGTGTGTGTTCCTACCAAGCACTGTATTAATTAGTCTCGAATTAATATAGTATGGCCAAATAGTCAATCCAACCAAATAATCTGGCTAACAAACAGGCTCTAAGGTGCTTGAGAGCTTATGGTCATGTTAGCCCAAAATCTCCCTTTTCATAATGAGAGCATCTAATATACAGGCTTAAGAGACACGGTAATTTGATGATCCCTCCAATTAGTGTCATGATTGAGTTGATTACAGTTAATTTCTGAAATGAAAAATTATTTCTCCTCTCATGGAAATAATAACTATGTGAAATTTGACTTAGAATAGTAAAATTT
Source organism: Gaultheria prostrata (assembly GCA_036023075.1). Classification (NCBI taxonomy): domain Eukaryota; kingdom Viridiplantae; phylum Streptophyta; class Magnoliopsida; order Ericales; family Ericaceae; genus Gaultheria; species Gaultheria prostrata. The sequence goes on along the minus strand of JAXBDA010000314.1, from coordinate 2,905 downwards.
AAGTGAGCCCTTGTCTTTGGGCTAGTCCAATCCAGCTCTTGACCTGTTTGGTCTGAGTTAGCCCATCTTCTTTTGATCTCCCCCGTATTTTCAAATTGATTGGATCCGATTTGGGCTTTCTGAAATATTTGAGGGTTTTATTACGGGCGGTCCACAAAACAAATATTTATTACCATTAAGGTCAATCATTTTTTTTTTGGTTTAGATTTAGGGTGCACTTTTTCTATATAGAGTTTTAGTGGTTTAAACACTTTCATAGGGTACCCTAGGGTTTAGGTTTAGGGTGCACTTTCATAGGATACCCTAGAGTTTAGGTTTAGGCACTTTCATAGGGTACCATAGGGTTTAGGTTTAGGGTGCACCTTCCTATCATAGGGTTTTAGTGGTTTAGGCACTTTCATAGGGTACCCTAGGGAGGGTTTTAGGCACTTTCATACGGTTTGGGGTTTAATATTTAAAATGTAAAATAAAAAATAAAAAAGAAGAGAGAGAGAGAGAGAGAACGTTCATATTCCAAAATGTTAGGACCGTTCTTGTTCCGCACATGGGGGGTGGGGTAATCGATGCATTTTAAATTTGTTAGTGGAGCTGGGCGTCCACTGGACCACGAAAGTAGAGCGGCCCGTAATTACCCCATATTTGAGCCCATTCCACTCATAAAACGGGCTTAAAAACTCTACTAAAGATCAGTTCTATAGACTCAAATACTGATCCCATGCCCTTAAAAAGTAGATTGTTTGAGTGGGTTGGGAAGACTAGTGAACTTGTGTTAACCTCTAGTTATGACTGGCTTAATTACTTCTTGTTTGGGTTTCCTTCAACGCCAAAAACTGGCACAAAATTTCAGACTCGAAGAAATTTTTTGTTGTCTTCGCCATCGTTTTTTTGTTGTGTCTTTTTGTTTTGGTGAAATGATTTTTGCATTTAACTTTTTTATAAATACTTTTGTTATTTTGTCCTCTAGTATGTGCAACTTAAGCACTCTTAAATATTTTTAGAGTATTAATGAAGAAATAGAGTGCTCTTTTAATTTGATATAGTCATCTGCAAACCAACTCTCACATATTCTCCGTTTTGGAGACTCAAACTAATATATTGCTAATTCCGAAAGTGATTGTGGAGAGTTTTATAATTTAGATCGACTCCAACCACACATTTAGCCATTTTGGTCTCCATTTTTTTTAAAATAATCATTCGTTTTGTCTTCGTCTTACTTGTAACGCCCCGAAAATTGGGTACGTTAAAAAAATAAATTTCACAATTTATTTAAATAGGAAAACAAACTTCATTAAAATTTCCAAAGAAAAACTTAATAATAATTTTTTTTTCCAACGGAAAGCTAAAAGTTAGCTAACTTATTACAACTGAAATAAATTAAATTCCAACATTGTCCGGAAAACTTAAACTTTATAAAAAAAATACAAATGAAGAAAAGAAAGAGAGTCATCTAACTAGACGCCTACTGGTAAAGCCATCGTTCCGCCACTTCGTACCCATCTAGTTGCTCCATCGCCTCGAATTCAGCAGGCGGCTCTTCATCTCCTTCTGTAACTGGCGTTGGGGACACCAGGGCCACAACAAATAGCACCGTGAGTGGTAAAAAATTACACTCAGTAGGGCGCCATAAGCCACCCCTTTACTAAAGACACTCATGCATCAAATACGCACATATAGAAATTTTATATCGTATGAAATACTCAAATTTTCACGTAAGTCTTCAACACATTGGATTCACAAGATTTATTATTCTCATATCCACTTCCAACAAATATTTCCCGTCACCGGCTTCCATCCACAGTATATCTCAGGTGCCCGATCACATAACAAAGCTACCTCGAGTATGCTGCGCATGGCTTACGACCGGTCACAACATCACCATCAATTTCTATTTAGCTCCCATCCACAGTATACCTCAGGTGCTCGATCACACAGCAAAGCCACCTCGGGGTATACTGCGTATGGCTCACGATTGATCACACATCGATCAATTTCTATCCGGCATCGATTTTCACCCACAGTATACTTCCGGCGCCCGATCACACAGCAAAGCTACCTAAAAGTATAAACTGCGCATGGCTCAAGACCCATATCAAACACGTCCCAACCCCAAACTCCGCGATTAGATTTGTTCATCCTTATACATTAAACGATTCAATCAAAATGTACTTAACAATTGGATTCATGCATCACATGGGTCATTATTCACACAAGTCAAATACAACAAATAAATAAGGGCAATAACATCTGAAACTTTAATAAAGCACAAAAATGACTAACATATTTGATTTGCTAAAACTAGCAATTTAACTCCAAAAATTATGAAACTTGACAGAATTAATAATTATCAAATTTGGAAAAAAGTCTATGTTTTGTGAAAACTCTAGTTTTAACCTTAAGAAGGGCCATTATAGGTTTTTAGTCAGGGTACTAATCTGTCCCGAAATCATACATCACAGTCAACTTCGAAAAATCATAACTAATTCTACGGACCACGGATTGAGACGAGTTCTATATGGACTCCACTTAAGTTTTTGATATCTACAACATTTATGTTTTACGTTTTCCTTGAATCCGAACAGAAATAGCCAAAAAATAACAAAACCAAAACTTAGCGCATAACTACCGATTTTTCCAACATCCGATAACGATCCGATTTCAAGTAACATAATTACTGTATACCCATGTACACACAAATCACAAATAAACAATATTCTAAAGTAATGGTTAGGTTTAAGAATGTCCTATCTTTCTTCCGATAATTTAGCGAGTAACAGAAGTTTGTAAGTGATTCAAACGTCACCGAGAAAAGGAAATTTTGCGAGAGATATTGGAGTAAATTTACATATAATAATTTAAGAGAGAATGTAAGGGAGGGATTAACATGAGAGAGAGAGAGAGAGAGAGA